>NW_006500031.1:980659-1118508 GCF_000471905.2 Amborella trichopoda
GTATACTACGACGAAACGTAAACGTAACGTAGTAGTAACGTACTTCGTTAGTTAGTTGTTCGTACTTACTTACTAACTACTAAGTTACGTTTTACGTTCCGTCCGTCCTCTCTCTCTCTCTCTCTCTCTCTCTCTCTCTCTCTGGGCTTTCAGCAAGTGTGGGAGTTGCACCGAAAACCTCGTTGTTAAAACTTGAGTTCTGTTGAGGCTGAGAGATCTGATAATTTTTATAATTTTGCTTTACGTATGAAGATCTAAATTTCTTATGCAAAATTGGAATTGCAGGTATATTGATAACAAGATCCGGATAACACGAGGATACAAAGACTATCTAACTGTCCATGTCCGTGTTAAGTAAACAATAAACTCGGTACCGAAAGAGCAAAAGATGCATATTAGACCAAAAGCTTGACATTCATGCATTTTGTAATGATCTTAATTTGTTGTTAACATTTGTTTCGCAAATATCATGTACTATTTTGAAAATAAAAATCAATGTAATATAGTATTTGTCGTAGTTATAAAGATTGGCCTTGCCGACTAGAAATTTGTAAAATATTTTGAGAAGATATCTAAATAAACGAAAAAGCAGAAAAGAGACCCTTCAATTGTTTAATTACGATCGTTTAAAGGGGCCTTCAATGATTTTGCTAAGGGATTCAAACCCTTAAATGATATTTTCTCGAAAATCTTTTTGCTTGTGAAAGAAAAAAACAGACATATTTCCACATTAATTTTCCAGAAATACCAAAACCATTCACCCAAAAATTACATGAATGCAATAAATCGACCGCTAATCGACCAATACATGACTCATGCAACCGCTTACAGTCACTGGTAAATTACCACCATCATTTGACAGGCCATACTGCATGAACACAATAAAATTTATCCTAAATCAGAGAAGCCTCAATAGAATCAAAGGAAAAAGCCAACGAGTTCAATATTTTGAATCTAAATAAGCTTTCAAATTATTGCAAAGACAGCACAACAAAATTGAATCTTATAGGAACAAGACTCCTTTAATTTATTTTTTTCCCATATTAGTACGTGGGCATCGAAGAGGAGCATCAACCTTTTTTCTTTTTTTTTTGGGTAAGTGAGGGAGCATCAACCTCCCTTAAGCAGACTGCATATCATGGGTGGCTGTGCAAAGATGTAGCCTCCATTCCAGCGAGGGGGGCCCAGCTAGGCCGCAAATCTGAGTGAAAAATGAGCCAGCGAATGGTGCTGATAAACTGAATCATGCTTCACCTGATTTTAGATAAAGGTATCAATCATATGGTGAGGAATCTCAACAACAAGATAACTACCAGTTTAGAGTTCCTAGATCATCTCTCTCTCATGCAGGCCAGCACAACCACACACGTGTGAGCAAACACAGACACACATGCACATGCTGTAGCTCTCTAAATGAGAACCCAAAAATAGCTTTTCTTGTAATTAGTTTCAGAATGACATAAAAATTACAGACTTGATTATTCGATATGAGATTCCAGAAAAAACTGTGAATAAGCCTGAAACTAGTAAAATATGTTCTAATGTGACAACCAGGCATGGATAACTACCATTTAGAGGGGATAACGGATGACACAAAAGAGGAACGGATTAGAACAAACAATCTCATAAAACATAAAACATAGCCTTTAACAAGATAAATATAAGGAGAAGAGGGATAATAGAGAAGGGGCGGGTTTTGGTTTGAAGCTTTAAATTTAATTGTTTCATTTGATAGGGAAGTTACGTCAAATTTCACGAAATAACTATGATAAATTTTCTATATGTACATCAATTTCTTTCATCAAAACCCAAGTGGATATTTCCTTTGCGTATTGAACACCAAAGTACCTTATTAAGCCAAATTGAGAGAAGCGTCCTATTTGATTACCTTATGCTGGGGCCAGTTTATCGCATAAGGACTTATAAGCAGCACTGCAATGCTTGAATTTCTCCTCTGCTGCCACCTATTTCCACATAAAGCTAATGTTTAACAACTAAGTTTAAATCTCAAGCAAATAAATTTAAGCCATTATGATATAGTGAATAAGTCGGTACACAACAGTTCTGGCAAAAGCAGACATGTATAAGCACATCCAATTGTATGTATGTAACAGCACAACACTCAAACAAGCCGCAACACATGGAGAACATCATGTGCGCAGTGCGTATGCCATTCATCCCCACAATCCCCACAATTCATATTCAAAGATGGAGAATGGCGATGAACCATTCCAGTGCCCAAAGTCCATCGGTCTGTCAAGTGGAAGTCACACACACGATGGGTATAGTGCAGTAGTATACTTTCCCTACATGAACATGATACTCAGAGAGCAACTGTTCTATGCTTCTCTTCTCATCTATGTAAAGATCCTTCAGGTTATGTTACAGAGCTCTAATCACTCATTTTCCCGCTCAAAAATTTCCTTAAATACAGAATGATCTCCCAAGCGTCACCTGGGATCTGTACTTCAGGAGGTTCTCGAATTTACAGAAGATTTAGGGGTCCTATCCCATGTAATCTCTTTTCTTGGGGCATAGAGAGCAGCATACCATGGTGGTATAAGAATCTTCCTTTCAGTTCATACAACACATTCAATGAATTGGCTGAACGGTTTCAGTCAAGTAGATCACTAAACCCAATTTGTTAAGGTCTTATCGACCAGAACCCATCCTGGCAATTCAAAAAAGAAAAGACTACTGGCTGTTCACAACCATGTAAAAAGAACAACTAGAGGTCCCCTGCCACCAAAATCCCTTTTCTTTCCTGAATATTGACAGAGGAAATGCTTCATCAAGATGCTTTGTGATGAAGTTCTCCCGCTAAAATCCTCAAGATGTTTCTTGAGCCAAATTTGGTGGAGAGTTCACCTAAAGACCACTAAATCATGCGTGCTTTGATCCTAAAAACAATGCTGAAGGCATAGGAACAGCAAATACAAATGAGGGCAATCACTTAAACATTAGCGTTTTTCAAACAAACAAGTACCAAATCAACAATCCATGTCCATCAATATTATCTAAAACTTAACCTCATGACTATTTTTACGAGAATTATACCTTTGAAGAACCCTGGTGACGATCTGGATGCCATCTTAAAGCACAAGCTCGGTATCTGGAAATGAAAAACGATATAAGAAACAATAAAAGTGGTAACATGGCAGCCATTGATATGGACTTAAAAATATCTTCAATTTCTCTAGAGCAAAAGTCGAAATCATACAATATGAAACAAGGAATTGGTTTGGAAAAGCAAGAAGATGTAAAACCTCGCGAGGACAATAAAAAAGAAAGAAACAATTTTCCAAAAGAAAACTAAAAAAGAATAGTGAAAAGAAAAAAAAACTTACGCACTCTTAACATCTTCTAGCTTTAGTGGTTCAGAAGCACTCAAACCAAGAGCCAGTCTCTCTGAAGTTGAATCAGATTCATCTTCATCTGAAGAATAGCTTTCTCTCCTAGATCTCCAATTCCAAGTGGTTCTAGAAGCTTCCCTCCAATGGAAATTACTCCCCTTATTAAATGACCAATAACAGTAACGTTCACCTCCAAAAGCAGATCGAAATATAAACTCAACATCCTCATCTTCATCAAAGCAGAAATGGAAGCCTCCTTTCTCTGGGTAAATGATCATATGATCAGTCGGTCACTTATTTAAGTCCATTGTTCAACGAAAATAGTGAAAGCACTACAATCCAAAAGAGGGACAGTTACAAAAAGTAGTAATTACTCCAAAGGACTGCGTTTTTATGTATCCCATTGCACTCTATTATAATTTCCCGTGAAAATATTACGAGATATGGTATATAACCACGAAAGCAACATCTATTTCTTATACTCTTTAGCATGGAAGAGTATATAATAAACCCCGTCCACCATTACAATCGGTGACTAATGCTGAAGAAGAAAGCTCCAATTTGTACTTTGGCAACAAAAGAAGTGGAAGGTATGAAGCAAAAGTGAATTGATAATCTTCCGTCCCTAGCAGAAGGGCTACCAACTTTTGCTTTATATTTTGGCTCAGGAAGAAGATCAATTATTTCTCTGTAGCTTATACATCACTGGGAGCACAACATTGTCACTCACGCTCTCTTTCTTCTTTTATAATTATTCAATTTATATACCTTCTTACAGGTTTCTCCAAACATCATGATGCCAAGATTCCCAAGAAAATGAAAGATGCGCACACGATACGATTCTCATGCTGAAAAAACTTAATAGCCAATGGCAATAACTCTAATTTTCAAAACTCGAGATATAGAAAGTTCTTTCTTAGGTAATTAGAAATTTGGGATTAGAAAAAAATTCATATAAATTCCTTACTTTTCCTCCTGTAACTTCCCCAAGGAGATTCCTGTGAGCCAGAAGTGCTTTGCCTGGTTCTCTTTCCACCATATGCACTTCCATATGCCCATGAGGTGCCCTTGCGAGACTCTGAATGATCATTCTCTTCATCACCCAATCGCCAGCTCTGATACATAATGCGAGATGATTATAAGAATAACTACTTTCAGGCTATCAGTAGTTCAGAACATGAAATTTATTTTAGAGAATAGAAGTATGTTCTATATACAGTGGCATGCAAGTTTGCGCACATATTCTACTAAGTAATTTGTACCCCTTTGCGCATGTACTTTCCTAATGAATCAAACATTCCTTAACTATACATGCAGAACACAAACAGTGCTGAAGTACTACACACAAACACACACAGATGTATGCATGTTTGTGTGTATGTGTGCGCACATGCATGCTTGTGTATGTGTGCGCATGCATGCTTGTGTTTCATAGTATTAGCTATCTGTTCTATATATATATATATATATATATATATTTATTTATTTATTTATTTATTTACTTTATTTTTTAGACCTATCTGTTCTATAGATATTAAGGCACAGTTAAGGAGATAGAGACTTTAGTGTAGGTACCTACTGAGGTGTGCTCTACAAAATGGGGTCTAAGGGCATACCTTCTGATCCAATTCACTCTCTATCTCTTCCTAATAAATATCTTCATTGATAATTTATTAGAAATATAAGAATTTTGATTGAAAAAGAAATCTCTCCCTAGAATAAGATTTACCAAAACCTAGTGAAAGTCAATGATCCAAGAGGAAAGGAAAATGCCAGCAACCATCTTTTATAAAAAAAATTGAGGCCAGAAATTCGATAAAATCCAAACCTGGAATAGATGATCTGCAAATGCAGCAACATTCCTCAGCAATGTCTTTTTCCCTTCCATCCTTCGGAATCTGTTTGTGTAACTGTTGAATCTCTACAAGGACAAAATCCGAGGCAAAGTAATTACAAAACAGAAAACAGAAAGGAACCGGCAATAAGAGAAAGAGGGGGAGTAAGAAAGAGGAACAAGCGTCACTTTCAAAGTAGTTGTAGTATGATAGTGTATACAATCCATTTTCTTAAAGTGAAACAAATAATGAGGACCTTTAATATGTAAAGGATAAAAAGAACAAAGAACTTTAATACACACTAGAGCATGATGTCAAAAATCACCCCAAGAGTTGTGCTCAGTGTAGAATGCTCTTAGTTTTCACTTACTTTCAGCTAAACAAATATTTTGATAACTCACTGGTCAAAGAAAGAATGCCACTCCATACAGAACTCTTGAGCTGCCACTCAGAAATATAGATAACAATGAGAACTGTACTTTTTTGTGAAGAGGGAACAGCATTTTTTTTTTTTTGGGTGGGGGTGGGGGTGGGGGAGAAAGAATATTTGCATTGTTTGTTTGACAATCTTACCGCATTCATTTTTGAATGGAGAAGAAAGGGGGGGGTGGGGTTGGTGGAATTAGAAAATATGACTAAATAGAAAAAACCAACATGCTGCTTTTATTTTTTATTTATATTTTTGGATAAAATGCCACTTGACTACAAAGCAGTGAAAACTGCCATCATGCTTGCCTCCTACCCTCTCCCCAAAACAGAGAAGGGAGGGAGGGAACAAGGCAGAGCTAGGTTCACAAGGGTAATGACAGTTTTTCGCTATTTCAACAAAATTAAGTGATCGCTTATTCTCACTTTTTTCAAGGTGGAATATTTGATAATATCTCCAAAAAATGAAACATGCATAGTTTGTCCCCATCAGAAAAGGAGAAGAGAGGACAAGACTGGGCTCTTCAGACTGAAAATTTCCAAGTTGGTACAAAGAATCAAAGTCGAAAAGGAAATACATGACATACTCTTTTGTTTTGTCTAATCAGGCAATGCTATGAGATATTCTTAGCTGCACTTTATTGGTATGGGCAATATAGCGATTGAACCTTTTCTAAAATAACATATTAGGCTTCACATCACCTCATAAAGCGTGATATTTTTATGTAAAAGTTTCTATATGTAGGATTTTGTACCTTTTTCCCAAAACTGATAAAACCATTTTTTGTAGATTACTGTTTTTCTATTGATTCTTTAACTATCTTAAATAGCCAATAGCATCCTCGAAATTGGGAACAGTACAGTTCTAATTACACCTGTTTTCAGCTTCCACACAGTAAGAACATAAAGGTCACCGTAATTATCTTGTAGTTTAGGATTCATTTCATCAAAGGAAGCATGACTTAAAGTAACACACGGGATAATGGTTAACAGTTTCTCGAAGTTCTACCTTATTGGAATCTCTAGCAGCACCAAAGTCCTGGAAAAGAGTAACAAAGTTATGAAAAGAAAACAGAAATCAAAGCATCAAACTCGTCTATCATAATTCCAAACTGTTTTTTGATAAATATCATAATTCCAAACTTAGTGAATCAAAGCACTTAAATTGAATTCATCATTTAACAATTACATAGGATGTTTTATACTCTACAGATTACAAGATCATGAAAAACTCCAAATGATCTAGCAGAGGATAATTGTATGTTAAAAGGACCAGCAGTAAAACACATTATAAATTCTTAAACACTTCTTCGTATGGGAAGCGATTCTTCGTATGGGAAGCGATTCTTCCTTGAATTCAAATATAAATTGTGTTGTGATACGTTGATAGCACTGCATTACTTCAGTAATATCTGACTTCTTCAGTAATGCCTCCAGGGTGTGGAAGAAATAAATAAAAAAGCATTTTCCAACGTAAGATATCAATAACAAACACACAAACCTAGAATTCAGAAGATTCACGAAGATATAACATGTTTAATGCTTTAATTACACTACAGTACATGTTTAAGTACAATACAAATTGATACAAGATTATAACATGCCCAATCAATACACTACGACCATTTTCAATGAGCTAAAAGCATTAAAGATGGTGCACATAAAAATCTCACGCTTCGAATTTCCCCCTTATGTACAGAACAAATGAAAACAAAATCACATATTATCCAGAGATTTCAACTAAATTTACAGAACATATTCCACAAAAAACCCATATAAATGCAGACAAATATAACCCACAAAAAAAGAACAGGGAAAAACAAAGAAAAAAACATCAAAACCCAATTTTTGTGGGAACAAGATATCACCTTTATGCTTTAACCAGTCACAGAATCCACAAATTGAAAGAGAGTACCAGGAAAAAATGGAAAGAGGAAGAGGAAAACGATGGAAAACTCACAAAATCCCATTGCGTCCTCCTCCTCCTCTCTGAAGCCGCACTGGAATGAAAGAGGGCCGTTCCGTGGGCCACAGAGGGGGTGAGGTTATCATAACGGTTGAAGACTCTGGATTTCAGGACACCGTTCATCATGGCTCTCTCCCCCCTCTCTCTCTCTCTCTCTAAAACTCGCTATAAATCATTGCTCGAAATGGGAACTTTCTCTCTCTAAAACTCACTACAACATCAAGGCTGGCTATGGAACCCTCTCCTCCATCTCTGCAACATGGGGAGCAAAGTGGAATACTCTCTCTCTCCACTTTTAAGTTTACTGCACCTAAAAAATCGATCGAAATTTACCAAATTGCACACGAGACCTTCTCTTTTTAATATTCACTTGTATTTTACTTGAATTTAGAAAAACCTTTAAATATGGATTAGGCTATAGAGCCTAGGCTTTATTAATAAAACAAAATAAAGCCCGGCCTCAAACAACGTACTTTTGGCAATAAAAATCTCCGTGCCTCTAAAATCAAATTTTCAAAAGAACATGAATTTTGAAACTATAAAATTAGTAAATATTTTACATACCTATGAATACTTATTTCTACCGTAAAATAGACGGTATACCTAACTTATTACAATATATGTTATTTTTAAAGCTTGAAATCCTCAAAATTTTTCAAAACCGTAATGTTCAAAGAAAGATGATCCATGTAAAAGTTTTTCAATACTTGAATTACAAATTTCGATGAGTTATAAGGTGATGCTTTACTTATTTTGATAGGATTGCAGCTCTATCATATCATTTTCCTTAAAAGTATACATAAACATAAGCTTATCATATCATTTTCCTTAAAAGTATACATAAACATAAGCTTGAAGAGGTAGAAGAAATGTTTGAAAAATATCATAAAGGACACGGGTTTTATGAGACCACGGAATACATTCTCAATTTTTTAAAAAAATTGTCCAAATGATCTTTGCTTACTATTTGGAATCCGAAAGAGGCCTCACCCAAATGACAAAAATACGGGTTCTCGTTCTAAATTATAAATAAGGAACTTTATGTTTAGTATTTGTAATACAAACTAATTAGACGTAATATTTTAATTCTTCACCTAAATGCTTTGCGTATATAAAATGATAAAAACATATCCCTAAAAAGACCCCTCGTTGTTATGCATTACTAATAGATATAGTTAACAAGTCGGGGACTAATAACCAAAACATCATAAATAAATCGGTTTTATTTCAAAAGGTTAGAGAAAAAATTCAGGTA
Organism: Amborella trichopoda; assembly: GCF_000471905.2. The sequence goes on from NW_006500031.1 coordinate 989,495, forward strand.
AAAAATGCATTTCGTCAAAAACTAAGGTAAGTTATAGAATCATTAATATTTTGGATTTGGCTAAAAAAACGGAGGGAAAAAATCGGATATATAAAGATGATGTATTATAGGATTATGATTTGCTATTATTATATAGATACGTTAAAGCTATTCAACAATAATTTTATAGTCTTACCTAGTGTCGTGAGAGTAATAAATAAATTCAATAACAGTGCTAACTCTACTATCACGATGCAAAACATATCATAGCTCTATTGGGAGCATAAAATGAAATAACAAGAATAAGTCCAAATATAAGGACTACATTAGTAAATAGCAAGAACTATAAACCAAAATATATGATCATTATTCAAAGAAAAAAATAAAAAAATTCCTCAATATAGGATTGTAGGCAACTAAAACAAAACACAAATACATAAATATGTAAAATAATGGTCTATCCAAAATGCAATATTGTATATACCAATAAAATAATAAAATAAAAAATAACTGTAAAAATAAAAATAAAAATCAAACTTCTCTATGCATAGCAACATAATGCTTAAGCAAATTTGAATCCCACATGGAATTCATAGCTGCCTAAATATTTAGTATCATTGAATCTCTCTTTCTTGCTATATACAAGGAAGCTCTGGATTTAAAGAAAAAAAAAAAGATATTTCATTAGGTTACTATTCTCCTAACTCTACTTATTATTTTGATATATACGATTGTTTTGATATCTTATATTTTAGGGAATACATGATAATAAAGCCATCCAAAAAAATTGAAAATGAAAAAATCCTTCTAAGGCCTAGATCTAAGCATCTCACCAAAATGAACGACCTATGTTAATTGGGCTAAAAAAATACTTTATAGGTTGTGTTTTCAAATTTTCCTTTTTTGTGATTGTTCATTAGAATGATAAGATTGTATAAGGGGACTCATTTTGACCATATCTAGGGTTCAAATTGAACTTTTTTTTTTTTTTGGGAGATTGATTATTGAGATGAAGAGTGTGTGTGTGCAAAATTTAAGGTCATAAATATATCGCAAACATGATTTTGTAGAAGTGTCATTGCATTATACTATGATACACCGTTGCATTAGATCATTACTATATATATGTGTGTGTGTGTGTGCTGTTTGTATAGAGTCGAGGCTCTAAACAATCAAAGGAAAGCGCACACCAATAGTGTCGATAAATGTGATTTAAATATTGAAAATTTTTGTGGTAGCCTTAAAATATGTTTTTGTCTTTAATTATAAATTTCAAAGCTTAAAAAATAGTGTAGATCAAGCATATCGTTGAAAACTTGAAAATCTTAAAAATGGACGGACTATATATGCGTTACAAGATGCACTGTTTCCAAAACTTGAAATATATTCGTGTCCATGCATCTTGATGGTGAGACGATCAAATTGAGGATATTTGGCATTAAAACAACCTCTTCTAGTGAAATTTTTAAGGTGGGCTCCAATTTGATTGTTTCGAGTCTCGACTCTATATAAACGTTTTCCTATGGATGAGGTTTCTATAAGACCTAGGCTTTATGAAAACAAAATAAAGCCTCTCCTCAAATCCTTGTCCGAAAAGTACTTTTCGATGACGAAAATATCTATGATGGCTCTAATATCAATTTCCAACAATAACAATAAAACTTGGAACTTAAAAAATGGTACAGATCTTGCTGATTATTGAACACTTATTTTGAATGCAAAATGGGCCGTCTAAATAATTTATGACGATATATATTGTTTTTAGAGCTTGAAATCCTTTTTTTTTTCACAACCATAATGTTCAAATCGAGATGATCAATGTAAAGATTTTCTAATACTTGACTTGTAATTTTAGGTGAGTTATGAGGTGTGAAGATTTACTTATTTCAATGGGTCTGCGATCCTACCAAACCACTTTCCCATAAACAAATCTATATATGTTTTTCGGGTGGGCCATATTGGAATGGGGGTAGCGATCCACCCCATTGATCCATCTTTTAAAACCTTGCCCCAAACCTTGTGTGGCATCTCAAGCCAGGGATAATGTCTGTTGTGGCCCTTTTGGGTGCTATTATAGGATGGGTTGTTTGTGCACAAAACAAGGAAAAAAGTTTATATAACGATGAGGCCCTAAACAATCAAGTTAAGGTGTACATCAAAAAATCATTAGAAGAGGTTGTTTCGATGCCCAAAAATCCTCAAATCAATCATCTCGACATCAAGATGTATGGAAATAAGAAAAAAAATATTTCAAGCATTAGAAGAGATTGTAATGCACTTTATAGCCTATTAATTTTCAAATATTTCAAATATTCATAGATCTATCCGATCTACACTATTTTTTAAGCTTTGAATTTTATAATTAGATATGAAAATGATTTTTTAGACCATCACAAACGTTTTCAGTACTGAAAGGGCATCTTTTCATGCTATTTAAAGGTGTCTTACTTTGATTGTTTAGAGTCTCAACCTTATACAAACCACACCCCTAGAATAAATGTATATTTTGCCATTATCCTTTGACTTCCAAAGAGGCAATATTTTTTTTGAAACCCAAAATATTAGATGCTCTTGCGAGGATCATGCCAGCACTCATTCAGTTTAGCAGCAGTTTTTAGAAAATCACTGAGGGACTTTGACCCTTGGCTAAGACAAGTTCCTCCGGATGGACTTGGTCGAGCTCTGTACATGGCCAAAAAGTGCTACAAAAATTCATAAAAAAAACTAGAAAAATTATCAAAAAACATATCAGATATGTAAAATAAAATAAAGGTATTAAAAGTAAAATAAAACCAAAGTCACTCTTAAAAAAGAATAGAAAATAGATTTAAAAAAAAATTAATTTTATATTTGGAGATATTTCCAAAGGATAGCAAAATATAAGAGTAGAACTAATTTATGCCAAAACCATCTAAATCATATACAAAATATATATACAACACACACATATTTTTTACAATTTTTGTGAAAATTTTTTATATACCCCAAATTGTATACACAACTCTGCTGACCGAGTTACCAGCCGAGTCGGGCGAGTCACGTATCAATATTTAGCAGTACTATGAGAACTCAAATTTTGAGAATGTCACATTCTCACCTAAGCTACCACCTTTGAAAGAAAGAAAATCATACTTATCCCACAAGTGTCGAAAAATATTTTTTTTTTTTCCAGTATTGAACTTTGAACTTTGTCAGTCAAATTTCTGAACTGTGGGATTTATTTTTTAGAAATTCAAATTTAATCTTTGTAGAAATAATATCTATAGTGATTGGCAAGTGGATACCAAAGTCTCACATCCAAAAAAATTCCCTTGATGAGCCTTCTACTCGAGAAAGTTGCACACTCATGTTAAAATAGATAATTTCGACTGCTGCTAGATGTAGGAGCAGGGGTATAATTCTTTTCGGATTTGAATAGTTTTGAGAGAATTTATGTAAAGACCGAAAAAAAAAAAGAAAAAGAACACGGTTTCTATGAGTCTATGTAGAAATGAATCATCTCTTAAAAATCTAGTTTTGAGATGGATATTCGGACTTAATTTTTAAGGACATGTAATCTCTAACATGGAGCTCATGAATCCGAAAAAACAAATAAATTATGAATATTTAAAATAATAATTTTATTAAAAAAACATTTAAACCGTTAGTTCCACTTATTTTTAGATGGACCACGTGTATGCATCCATTTTTAAGATGGATACTTTATATCTCAGGGACCGCAAATGGAGAAATACCACATGAAATAAATTCCCAAAATAAATATGGAACTAAAAAATAGTTAATATTTCAGGCAGTGTAAGGTTAGATCTTTTTAAAATTTTCATTTACCCCCTATTTAAAAGTCTAATTTTGTAACGATGCAAAACACATACATACAAACTATTCAGATGGTAAAAAAACTAAACTTTTGAAACCCTCAAAAAAAAATTTTGAGTGCGTAAGTGTATGAAAGTTGAACTTTCGAACTGCCCATAGCACAAAAAAAACTAAAAGTTCGACCGGTTTGAAAGTTGGACATTTGAACCTATCCAAAACATAAAAAAAAGATCAATTATTTTGGACAATCTAAAATTTTGATTAAGAATTAAAAAATTATATACTTTATTGTAAATAATCCTTAATAAATAAACTCTTCTTGAGCCTTATGTAAGTTTCAAATTTCCTAGGTTCGAACTAGTACAGCACCACATCCTCGAGTTCATCATCCGCACACAACAAACTTCAAAGACAGAGACAAAGCACAGAGAGAGGGACGTCGATCATGAGAAAGTGAGACGGGGCACGGGTATAGTATGAGTTTTACGAACCTGGGAAACAATGCACTTTCTCTGCCAAAATTAGAGATAGAATAAATCTTATCAAATTTGCTTAGTTTTGGCCGAAATCCACGGATTTTTGGCTTTGACCGAAGCGAAGCTCCAGTGCATTAGTTTCGGCATGCTTCAGGCCGATTCAGCCTCTTCCATTGAAGCACAAACTTGAATACAATTATGTGCTTATGTCTGTTTCAAAATCTTCAGATGAAGCTTCGGTGGAAGGATATTGTCTTTTAAAATAAAAAATTAGTTTTTAATTTTTTATTATATTAATATATATTTATAGAGCAACGATCTAATACATCAGTTGTATTAGCCCATAGTATAGGGACAATAATTTTATGCAATCGTTGTATAGTAATATGATGCAACAACCTTAAAAAACATCTTATGGCCATTTGTTGGATCCAAATTTTGAAACATACGATCTTTTCATTCTAATGAACAATCACAAAAAAATAAATTTGAAAACACAACCTATAAAGTATTTTTTTAGCCCAAATTAACATAGGCCATTCATTTTGGTAAGATGCTTAGATTTAGGCCTTAGAATGATTTTTTTATTTCCAATTTTTTTGGATGGTTTTATTATCTTTAGATGAACAATATCACAAAATTTAAAAAAGATTTTGAGTTTATAAAGGCTAAGATCTTGAAATTCACAAAATGAATAGTCAATATTCGTTTTTGGAGGGGACTCATTTTGGCCATATCTAGAGTTCAAATTGAATTATTTTTTTTATGATTGATTATTGAGATGAAGATAGTGTATATGTAAAATTTGGGGTCATACAAGTACCACAAACATGGTTTTCTAGAAGTGTCGTTGCATTATACTATGATACCAACGTTGCATTAGATTATTGCTCTATAGTAGGTAATGCAATGGCACTTCTAGAAAACCATCTTTGTGGTATTTGTATGACCTCAAATTTTGCACACACACTCTCTTCATCTCAATAATCAATCCCTCCCCTCTCTAAAAAAAAAGTTCAATTTGAACCCTATATATGGTCAAAATGAGTCCATCTCAAAAGCAAATCTAGTCCATTCATTGTGTGTATTTCAAGATCTTAACCTTTATTAACCCAATATCACTTTTTTCTTTTTTATGGAAACATAGTCACTTAATTGTTGCCTCTTTATTTTTTCAACCGCAGCAAACGGACGGTCAAAATTGGATCACAAAAAATGTGGGTTCGAGAATTAGGCCTTAATTCACGTGAAAGATGCCTTTGTACACCTCACCCACCTATGTTCATGAGAACGATGGATTTGCCCTTTTGTTTTCACATCAAATATACATTTATGCCTCCATCATTTGAGGAAGATCGCTGTTTGTACAGAGCCTAGGCTCTAAACAATCAAATTAGAGCCTGTCTTCAAATGGTATCAACAAATGTGGTTTCAATATTAGAAACATTCGTTAGAAGCTTAAAATATATTTTTATATTTATTTATAAAGTTTACAGCTTCAAAAATAGTGTAGATCGACAGATCTATGAAAACTTGAAAATTGACGATCCAAAAATATGTTACAAAATACACTATTTCTAAAACTTGAAATCCATTTTTTTTGTCATGTTCATGTTTCTTGATGTCCAAATGATCAATTTGAAGATATTTGAGCATCAAAATAACCTTGCCTAGTAAAATTTTTAAGATAGGATCAAATTTGATTGTTTAGAGCCTCGGCTCTATATAAACTTTTCCCTTTAAAAAAATACGAAATAATGTGAAATTATAAATCTCCGTGGAAACCACTACATCGACATGTTCACCCCTGGTACCTTTTTAATCTCAAAATTAACCCTTAATACTTTTTTATTACATCTATCCGAAGTACAAAATTAACCCCTAAACTCATGTTTTTGGCTCTTCATATTTTTTTAAGGAAAAAATCGAGTTGGTGTGAAATCCATTTTTTTTTCTCATGTACATATTTATTGATGTTGAGATGATCATTTTGAAGATATTTGAGCATCAAAACAACCTCTTCTAGTGAAATTTTGGAGGTAGGTTCAAATTTGATTGTTTAGAGTCTCGACTCTATATAAACTTTTCCCTTTGAAAAAAGATAGAAATAATGTGAAATTATAACTCTCCGTGGAACCCACTACATACACATGTTCACCCTCGGTACCTTTTTAATCTCAATATTAACCCTAATACTTTTTTATTACATCTATCCGAAGTATATAATTAACCCCTAAACTCATGTTTTTGGCTCATCATATTTTTTAAGGAAAAAATCGAGTTGGTCTGGCACAATGCGTGAAATCCATTTTTTTCTCATGTCTATGTTTTTTGATGTCGAGATGATCAATTTAAAGATATTTAAGCATACAAATTTTGGAGGTAGGTTCAAATTTGATTGTTTAGAGCCTTGACTCCATATAAACTTTTCCCTTTGAAAAAAGACGAAATAATGTGAAATTATAACTCTATGTTGAACACACTACATACACATGTTCACCCCCGGTACCTTTTTAATCTCAATATTAACCCTAATACTTTTTTATTACGTCTATTTGAAGTACAAAATTAACCCCTAAACTCATGTTTTTGGCTCATCAGATTTTTTAAGGAAAAATTGAGTTGGTCTGGCACAATGCGTAAGAGTGACTTCAATAGGGATAATAAAGGAGGTGTGAGCAATAGGGGGTATTTTAGATCCAAAAAAATTAGTTTTCATTTGACGAAGGTGCACAAATCAATTGTAGTGGGGGTTAATAATATGGTTTAAAAAATATTATAGAAATTAGGTCCTCAAGCGTATCTAAAAATTTCATTAATTATTACAAGCGGACTTATTTTCTAACAAAATATATTAAAAAAAGGGACATTTCATTTTTAAAGTTAAATTAGAAAAGGAAATTTATGAGAATATCCCTTGCAGGCAAACAAACAAAGATCAGAGGGTTCTCCATTGGTTTTTATATTATCCTCTTTTATATTTGTTTTTTATTTTTTTTAACAGGAAAAGTTTTATATCAATTATAAGGTGTCAATCTTATCCTATAAAAGTAAAGCGCATCACAAAAACCCATAAAATAAATTATTATGACATTGTAAAAACCTCAAATGGATCATCTTGACTTCAAAATGTATGGATATAAAAAGAAATAACTTCAAATCTTAAAAATAGTGTATTTTGCAATGCATTATGTAGACCGTCAATTTTCAAGATTTTCAAGTATTTATAGATTTACTCAATCTCCACTTTTTTAGAGCTTAAATTTCATGATTAAGGATGAAAGCAAATTTTTTATCACGAAGTTCTACAGTAGTAAAACTATATCTTATAACATAATTGAGAGACACACTTTACTTGGATTGTTTAAGATTAGTGCCTTATAAACTACACCCTTAAAAAGTCTAGGACATAGCGCTGTAAATCGTCAAGCGCTAACCAATTAAACTCGGGCTTGGACTTTGGATATCCAAGTTTTCAAATTGAGACTTTTTTTTTTTTGGTCAAAATATTAGTGCCAAATTTGAAATTTCAAATAAAGTATTCTCAACCCAACCAATTCGGAGCTTAACAAACTTTACTTAATCGGACGTATGTATTATGGGCCTACGCGAGCATGCTACTCCTGCACTAGAAACGCTTATTTACTTAAAAAAAAAGAAGCCTATTTGCAGAAAAAAAATTAAAATTTAAAATTTAGAGAATGCTTAATAACCAAAAGATGATTATTTTTAGATTTCTTTTTTCAATTTTAAGTTGTTTGACTTTAAGATCCTGAACTTAAAAAATGTGGACAGTATCCATTCAATCTTCATAGTACTAGGAAGTTCAATTTGGAATTTTTTTTACTAGGGTTAGTCTTCATTTTGATGTTCCAAAATTAGTTCTAGGTTCTTTCGGGTACTAAAAAAAAGGTTTATATAAGATTGTAGCTTTAAATTGTAGAAAAAAGCACACACAAAATATCCATGGAAAAAGGTTGTTTTGATAGTGTAATTGACCAATTCAACCTCAACAGATACAAATGTGAAATGAAAAAATATTGACAGTACAAAAAAATGATACGTCTTATAATATATTATCTAGACTGTCAATTCTCAATATTATAAAAAAAAAAAAAAAGAAAAGAAAGAAGAAAAAGAAAGTTGCTAGTTCACAACTCTAAATCCCAAATTGGCTTCTTTTTATTTTTGATGTGAACAAGTGGCATAAAACTTCAACTTCCGAATTGGTTTATTTACAAGAAGTTAAGCTCACCTCTTAATAAAAAAGGATTCAAATTCTTGGAATTGGGTTCTTGCTTGATACTCAGCAATCCCATTTCTCAAATTCGATTCCTTGACTACCCAAAAATAAAAATTCAATAAGAAAAAGAAAAGAAAAAAAAAAACACCACACACACAAAAGACGTAAAGAGGACATTGTCGAATTACAAGAGATATCAAAGAAGAATTCCCGATTAGATAATACCTTAGTTTGAAAGGGGTATTTTAGTACTTTTGTCGAGGCACGCAAAGAAACCACAGAGCAACCCAAAGGTCCGCGGACGAAACAATGCTTTTCATCACAGCCGTTGAAATGTCCGAAAGAAATCCAGCCGTTTCTTTCCGTCTCTGCTTCTATAAAAGGCCCTCAGGCGTCCGTCCTTCTGCCAGCCGATTCTTGGTCAAGAAAGAAAGTGCGAGAGCTCACGAAGGAGATAAAGGACGGTTATTGTAGAGAGAGAGAGAGAACGAAGGGGTTAGAGAGAGAAAGGAGGAGTTTAACTCTGCAACAAAGTCCCTGTTCTTTGATTTCTTTGTTTTGATTTGAACACTAGGTTTATTGGCACAAACTTTCTCTATTTCTTTGTTCAATTCTTATTTCGTTTAGAGAGAGAAACAGAGAGAAAGATCCGTTGTGCCTTTCTAATTTCTTTCGCGACAGATCTGTTGATCCTGTTTTTTAGACCTCGAAATTGTGATTGTGTGGTTTTTTAGAGAGAGAAAGACGGTGTTTTACTGTGTAACAATAGATCTCTGTTCGAGACCTAGAAATTGTCATTGTGGGCTTTTTATAGAGAAGGGAGGACTGGGTTTTTTTAGAGAGGGAAAGACGGTGTTTTACTGTGCAACGGATCTTTCTCCTGGTTTAAAGTTTTCAGGCCCTAGGGTTTTTTAGGGGGGGAGAGACGGATTTCTTCCTGTCCTTTTCCTCTTTGACCTTTAATCTTTTATTCTGTCCCTTTTCTGTTAAGGAAAACCCTAGCTGTAGAGTTTGTTTTCGTGAATCTCCCCTACTGTTTCGACCTCCATAACCCTAATTTCATCAATTCATCCCTTCCTGATCATATATTCCCCTTGTATTATTTAATTCCCCTTTTTCCCCTTTATTTTCTTTGCATTTTGTATGGTGATGGACCAGCCTCATCAGAAGATGAGAAGTTACAGGAACTGGAACCCTGGCACCTCTGGTGCTTTCATGGCATCCCAAGAAGAGGGCTCCTTCTCTTTGAAACCCAATCGAACCAATTGGAAGGCGAAGAAAGCTGATAAATACCGGCGAAAAGCGAGTGAAATGGCGGCCAGTACAGCGCCAGGGAACTTGAACACTTACCAACCCCCTGCTCTTAAAGATCTCCAAGCCCAGAACAGGCTCAAATCTCGTCGATTTTACCATAAACGGAACAAATACCACAACCGGGTTGCTCCTTATGCCCCTAGAAACACAACCTCTTTCATCATTCGAGCAAAGAAATCCGGTGGAATCGCTTCATTGGTTTCTCCGTGCCCTGTAACCCCCGCAATTTTACCCACACCTGTCTTTTCCCCATCTAGAGAGGGCGTAATTGACATGGCCAAAGAGGAATTGGGGGTCAATGGCTATGGCTCCATGAAAGGCCTGATCAGGCTTAGGTCGCCAGGATTTGAGCACCCAAATAGCCCTGATGAATCAAGCGAGAGTGAGAGCAGCGATGTAGAAGAACATGTAGAGGTGGAGAGGAGGCTTGACCATGATTTGAGTCGATTTGAGATGATTTACCCTTCTGGTTCACCTAGGCCTGAACAATCAAACCTCTTAGAGAACAGGGTTGATGACCAAGATACCCATATTGCGCAGCTTGAAGAAGAGAATTTGACATTGAAGGAAAGGTTGTTTTTAATGGAGCAAGAGCTTGGTGATTTGAGGAGGAGGCTTCAGGTGTTGGAGACTGGTAATATGGGGGCTAGAATGGGTGGTAATGGCTCTGATAATGAAGCAGCTGGCGATGTTTGCTCAGAGAAGAGTGTTGGGGATGAAGGCGACGGGGAGGCCTCATGTGCATGCGGGTGATGGGATAGATTGAGAAAGAGGTGATGGGGTGGAGAGAGAGAGAGAGGTTATGGGATAGCAGTGGATGGAGCCCTGTAAGTTTCTGTACAGATGGTTATGGAATCTTTTAGCCTTTCTTGTGCGAATTCGTGACTCTTTCTGGTTCCTGGGGGTCTCGTTTTCTCTCTCTGAATTCTTCTTTCTCTGTTCTTGGTCTTCTTAATCTTTTAAGCAGTTTTAGTTGGTTAATTCTGGGGATGTAATGAAGTAAGAATGTAGAGACTGTTAGGTCTAGTTTATTTCTTTCTTGATCTTTTTGTTATCGTTGCTTTCTTGTTTCTTGACATGTTTTTGATGCTTCAAACTTCATAGTATTGAGCTTCAAAACTGGACAATCTGCAATCTTGTGTAGCTAAAGACTCAGACAATTTGCAATCATGTTCATCAACTAATGAATGGTGTTATCAGTCAATGCTTATTCTGTATTTTGTAGAGCTGAGCCCACTGCATCTCCTTTTCTCTGTCTCTCATATTATGCTTATTAATTTGCAGTTCTGTATTTTGCAGAGCTGAGCCCACTTCCTTCTTCGTCTTCTCTCTCTCTCTCTCTCATGTTATGCTTATTAGCCATGAATCTTGGTACTTCTTCCTCTTCTCTCTTGCCTTCCTATATGATGCTTGTGTTAGCACATTTTTTTTGTAATTACAGTTTTAAGATGCTTAGTTTATATGACTTTGATGATGTAATTGGGGAGCTTTGCTTGGAAAGTTATTCCTTCTGATTCTTTGTTTTGCATATTAGTCAGTTTAAGAAGCTCAGCTTATTGGTCTTGGCAGATGATATTGGAGAAATTAGTCCTTTTCTATGTTGGGTTTTGGAGTTTATATTTGATTGAATTCAGTACCATGGATAGGAGTTCACCATGTTTATAATTTTTTGTGAGTGGTGTTTGGGGTTCTCTCTTTTTGAAGGTTCAAAGCATTGAGCTCCATTACCAAAGCTTGCAGTTTGGCGAAGGAGACATTTGCAGTGAAGTTGGAAGATAAATCAGGATCCTTGGCCTGTTTGTTGAAGAGCAATGGTCTGATTAATATACAAATATATTTACACAGTTTCTGTGAATGGCTATTTCTGGAGGATATGATTGACTGTGGTTTTCTGTAGGATGATGCAGAATGCCGAGAAGAGGAGCATTGGCCTCATATTACCGATTGCTCTAGAGCAATGTTATTCGCGTCGGAGTCTTCTTCGGTTTGGTGAGAAAAACGAAGCAATTCGGAGTTTCGGCCGATTCGGGAGAAGACTTCGGAATCTTACTTATTTATTTTATGGTATATGAGGTGTGAACCTTCATAGAAATATTTAATAATAATTTAAATAAAAATGGATAAAAAATACCTTCGGACATTTTATCAGATTTCTTTTTGAACTACTTTCGGTAGTGTTCTTCTTGGGTGTGCTCTGTTTATTGGATTTGTAAACAAATTTAAAACTAAAAATGAGGTTAAATTAACATCAAAATAATATTTGGTTTGGAATTTAGATAATGTGTTAGAAAATATATTACTTAGACTTTTTCGTCATATCCATTTATTAAGACTTCTTTATAATATCCATGGATCTCTTTTGGAATGTTAGAAGAAATTTGTGCATGTAACGCTTTAATCATTGTTATTGTAAAAAAAAAAACCCAAAATTTTGATTGTATTTATTCTGACCTTTGAGTTTTTTACTTTTTTTATGTTCCGAAGTTAAATCTTTCCAAATTTCTTCAAAAATAAATTTATGTAGTACCTAAAAAATAAATTTCTTCTATACGCACTGTTTTTTCGTTAATACTAGGCCATGTCATGCAAATGTTATAGAGTTTATATTGAGAGTGAGGGGAGGCGAGAAAACATTTCTACCCATCTACTCTCCAATATGCGATCCTCATTGTTATAGGATTATATAATATGCGATCATTTACTTTAATTACACGAAGTTGGCAAGATGTCCAATTAGAGGGTTTGGGTGTGTTTTGATAGTTTTTTAAATTTGAGTTTAGTTAACTGTTTGTATAGAGCTTAGGCTCTAAATAATCGAATTAGAGCCTACCATCAAATAGTGTCGAGAAATGCACTTTTAATATTGGAAATCCTTGTGATAGCTTTAAAATATATTTTTTATCTCTATTTATAAAGTTTAAAGCTTAAAAAATAGTGTAGATCGATAGATCTATAAAAACTTGAAATTTTTTGAAAATTGATTGTAAAAAATGCGTTACAAGATATATTATTTTTAAAACTTGTAATCCATTTTTTGTTCATATCAATGCAACTTGAGGTCGAGATGATCAGTTTGAGGATATTTGGCCATCAAAACAACCTAGGTTCTTGTTTAGAGGCTCGGTTCTATATATGGTTAATGATATTCATAACCACCCTACTTGTATGTCGTTTTCGTTAGTGTTTCAAAACTGAATTGGTTGGATGGGTTGTCAATCTCACATATTTGGATTGTCATCTAAATCGGTTAGAATTGTGTGGGGGAAGTGCTGGCTGCTTATGCCTTGAACCAGTTTGATCTTTTGGTGCGGATTGCGGGGTTTTGAAAGACCGGTTTCCATTTATTTATCTCTTGTACATTGCTCTTCCATAATTTGTATTTCCTTCTGTTTTATCATTTGTCTTATATGCATAACTCGTCTCCTTTTCTGGATAATGTGCTCTTGCGTCACCCCCCATTCATTGGTTGCACTTTCTTTCTCGAATTGGCACCTCATACCTCAATCGCCACGTGGTTTTCATTTGACGCCATTTTTTGCACCTTCAAAAAAAAGAAAAAAAAAAAAAACTACTTTAAAGTATTTCGCCAGGTTTTCTCCATTGAATTATCCAAAAAAAAAAAAAATTTAAAATGTTCAGTTCCATCATGTCCTTTCTCTCTCTTTAATGCGAAAGTTGTAATGTTTCTTCTTACCCAAGAGACAAAAAATTGTATTCCGCTGAATTTGGGAATTTGTTAAAAATTTATCCTTAACCAACAAATGTATTACCCAAAAAAAACTTGACAATTATTTGAGATTTGTTAAAATTTATCCTTAACCAACAAATGTAGAATGGTTGATCTTGCGCCAACATGAAAGGCATCAAAATTGAGGCATCGCTTTATTTGGGTAGATTGAAGGAAAAACAAGAAAAAAGAAAAACAGAAAGTAGAAAAACATACATAAAAGAGTTGAGCATCTGTGCTTCTCAATTTTAATGGGGAAACCTTTATATAAAGGTAACAACATGAAAATGTAGAAGTAAAGATGCACTTCAAAAATCCATTGTAAAATGTTGTTTTATTGTTGAAAAACTGTTTAATTGATCATCTTGACAACGAAATGTATCATATATATATATTGAGTCTCATAATTAGTGTATCGTACAAAACATTATCTAAATTGACAATTTTCAAAATTTTCATATGTTTATAGATCTACTTGATTTTAACCATTTTTGGAGTTTAAAATTTTTATAATTAAATATGAAAATAGATTTTTTGATAATCCTAAGAATTTTACTCTAAAATTAGTTGTTATGATGAAATTTGGAAGTACGCTTTACTTGGATTGCTTAAGGTTGGAACCTTATGAAAACCACACCTATTTTTAATTTACCTCTTTTTTATTTATTTGTCGAACTGCAGGTATAGGCTTCATAAGTCGAAAACCTCCTCCCATCACTGTTTCTTTTTTCCCCTAATATTCAGGAATTTAACCTTTTCGATCTAAAGACTAATTTCAAAATGTAAAAAATAAATAGTTACTAGTAGTATAAATTTAAGTGGAGAAAACATAAAAAAAAAAATTCACACAACAAAAGAAAATCATTAAATTTTTTTAAATATAAATATTAGGAGGGACATGGAAAACACAAAAAAAATGATTGCTTGTGAAAGAATATTTATATTTTATATTTTAAAAATTCGAATGGTCATAAATGAAATTAATGAGCATAGAAATACATAATCTAATATTTTTTACAAATTTTAGTTTTTAGTGATGAGTTTTATATCAATGATAATGTTATTTATTTAAAGCTTTTATCATCATTCGTGAAAAGCTTAAAACATATAGTCACTCAAATCATAATGAAGTAAATAACAAATTAATATAACAATGATTCTAGAATCACACATATAATTATCGATGTTTTTTATTTTTGAATGTTATTATTAAAGATTATTAATACTAATAAAAACCTTAACATTGGAAACAACAAAGAAAATAGACGAACAATAACTTAAAAAGCACATGATAGGGTTGAAACATATTTTATTATTGTCTTCTTGCTCAATTTCCCATGATATGCTCAGATGTCTACAATAAATTGAACACCAACGAAAAAACAATAAATAAAAATTACAAAATGATGTAGCAATAAACAAATAGAGAAGTTCTGAAGAGGGAGATCGGAAAAAAAGAGAGGAGAGAGAGAAGGAAGGTTGTAGAAAAGGATAGAGAGGGAGACATTAAGGAGTGCCTCATTTCGGTTAGGGGCACCTAAAAAAATTTGCCTAAAAATGGGAAAAAGGGAAGGAAAAGATAATTATTCCAAATAATAAGACATATTAGCAAAACTAAAAAAGATGGAGGGCTAGAAATCTTAGGAAAGAGATAGAACTAAAGAGAGAGAGGCTAAAGATTTAGGAAAGAGAGAGAAATAAAAAATACATTAATTTTAGAAGATTGACAACTCTCTCTCTCTCTTCCCTTGTGTACGCTCTCCATGTGGAATGTCTCCTACCACTCTTATATCCCTTCTTATTTTAGCTATGTGTCCACTCTTTAATTCTAGCTTAATAATGTAGAATAGATATAATCAGAAACTCGACCTGTTTGCTTGAACTTTTGGGATGAACTTGGGGGAACCTTGCCAAATTTATACTGCAGCCTAGGGAACAGGACTGATGAAATGCTCGAATGGATTGTACACTATGAGACCATTTGTATTTAGACAAATGATTTTTAATATGGGGAAGGCACAATCACTTTTAGCCGGTCCAACAGATGAAAATGTGTCAACTTTCGATAAATTTTATTTTGGACTTTACATCCAAATAACACCACATCTTCAACCACTCAAATTTAATGATGATTGCAACTCGGTTGTATCAAAGTAAATGTTCTCATTGTATACATTTCCACAAACACCACATGAAGTAGGTGAATAGTATGTTCCCTGGGGACCGGCTGTTCACTCTATTCTTTAGTCCGCATTTGCATCTCTTAGGTGATTTAGTTTTTTATATAGAGCCTGGGATTCCTGTGGCGCCTAACTTTATTTGGTGGATGACGTTACTGGAGTGTAATTTCCTTAGATGGTCGTGCATCTTGACAAATTGTTGCTGTCACGAAGAAAATGGATTAACTTTGGACTTCACCTTTGCATAGGATCATTCAGCTTCCTACAGTATGTTAGCAGCGCCCCTCGTGGCAGATCTCAACAAGGGACCGCTGAGGTCTGTCATTCCTCTGCTAGAAGTTAGTAAAATATGCAACAGATTTTACATAGGAACAGCACACCCCTGTCAATATATAGATGAATGTGCAACTCTTTTACAATAATAGATGCATGTTTTTCAATTATAAAAGAAAGATTTCTTTTACATAAAGCATCATAGCATTTTCTACTGTGTAACCGGCTTCTTTGGCAAAAAGATACATTCAACCCCAACTCATTAATTGAATAAAAGAGAGATACGAAGAAATATGGAATTCAGATGTGTTGATAGTGTCTGGAAATTGATCACCCAGCTTGCTTGATGATGAGGGTGATAAATGTCAACACCGACACCGAGTTTCAAATCCCACAGTTGAAACACCCAAAAGTAAAACAACACACAGAAAAAAGATAATACTATCACTAGGATCTTTTTACATGGGCCTCTATATAACTGAAGCTAAAAATACCACAACTGATTCACAAAAATATGCACGAACACTAAATAGTCTCTATCCATCAACTAAAGAGAATGAAAACCGAATATGATTCAAGCCACTAATGAAAATTGAATAAATTTTATATTTCAGAGGTTACTATGTGAGAATGAGAACTGAAAATGATTCAAGCCGAATCCCATAACACTGTTTAAGAGGTTGCGCTATGTGCAGTTTTTTTATGCTGTGTATAGTAGAAGGTGAGTACAACATCATGGAGGTATAAAAGTTTCAAAAGAAAGTGTCACCTAAGGAGGAGATAGGGAAAATTGTGTGACTACTTAGTGGGTAAAAGCTTGCAGACCATGCTACAGCTTCACTAAGACGAAAAGTACAACTGAGCATAACCAGGAAATTGAAGAATAAGAATGGCACAAGGGACCCTGCAAGTGGGTAAATGCTAGGGGCATGACCACAGCCAGTGTTTTAAACCAAGGAAATGGGTCGGGGAATCGCTAAGGTTCTGAGTCCAAGTTGGCAACTCAATGCAGAGTCTGTCAGAGACTCAGCCAATTCTTAAGAAAATCAACAATAAAACCTTGGGAACTGGTGAGACTCAGCCAGTTCCCAAGGTTTTTGATCCGGACTCACTCAGCAGCCTGCCAACTCCTAGCAACTCTGACAACGGACTCACCAAGTTTTAAGCCACTGAACTCAGCAATAGGGATTTGGATTGTTGAATAAATTAAACGTAGTCCAACAACAAATGTTTCCTTTGACTACAGAAAAAAGAAACCAACAATAGCCTAATGCACAAGAGTGGGAGAAAAATTCCTTAATTTCCATTAAATATTTGTCCAAAGAGGTGCTTGCATTCTGAATTGAACCTAAAGTGTATGATCAAATCCATTACAAAGAGCACTTACGAATAACCTTTACATTGACTTCTAAATCTTAAATCTGTTTTGCACAAGCTGGATACAGCATACTGTTTCTCTGTCTCTACACAATGAAAGAAAACACAAACTAAGGTCCAAACCCGGAAGGGTCCTGAGTCTAAATCAATCAGAAACTCAGTAGACCCTGCCCAAAAAATATAAGAAATAGTGGGTACCGGGAAACTTGGCCTGTTCCCATGTGATTGGTTCTCGACTTGCCACTCTATCAAGTCAGAGCGCGGGCAACTACAAGTGGACTGGCCCGAGATATCAAACGTTAGTCTGACATATTAGTCTAAAATAGAATCCACTAAAGGGTACTAAGCAGCACAGGGGAACTGTTGGACTTGCAAGAGTTACTCAGACTCAGCAGCGGGAACCAAATTCACGGATACCAGCCGAGTCTGAATGGTTTCCATGCTTTTTTGTTTTTTGAACTGGTTCAATCACTGGCAAACTCAGCGAAATCTTTCAGACCCGACCAGGACTCGGAACTCGATAGAGTCCCAAATGGTGTCCTTGTTTACAACACTAGTACTGAGATTAAATAAGGATAAGACAAAAATTTCAAGAACAAGATCCATTTTACCCTTTTCCTTACCAATAAGGTACTGAGAATCGAAAATACGAAGACATTCATAAACATGTACTAGATGCGTCTAGCATGGTCTGTTCCAAAAGAACAAGACACCTTAGCAGGATTTCCATGCTTTGGAAGATGCTTCAGCTTCAGGGGGACTAAGAGTGAAAAGTAACTTGCATTGGCATTCCCTACAGGAAAACTTTGCATCACCATCCTCATGAATAATAATTTGTCTCAACCAAGGGATAAATGTCATTTGTATTCCATTTATTCACTTGCAAGGGTACCATAATTACGATTACATGTTTTGCAAATCATAATGTGATTTGAGTTATCATGTACAGGCAACAGTCAATCCACTGTAAGTCTATCTTTTATTGCTTATTAGTAAAATTTTAATATCCAATGTATAATCAGTACTTGGCACCAAATAAAATCTCCCATCACCTAATGTGCATATGAACACGCTAAGAATATTCCACAAGCTCTACTAATTACACAGTTAATCTAATCCAATTTCCCCCACCATGAATCATTTCCTGGACATACATAAGCACACCTAATAACGCTAACTTTTATATATAATATATGAATGCAGAACTTTTTATGTTGTATTATACACATTAAGTATGTTTACGAAGTACATAACCCCTTATATTTTCAAATGAAAACAACAGGATCAAAATGATGTATTGTACATATCCAGTACGTAATACAAAGCACATAATGTGCAATAATAACTGGAATGAACACAGAAGATAAATAAGGAGCATTATTTTAGGAATGCTTCAGTCCAAGGACTTTAGGAAGCCAATAAATGAATGCATGTTTCCAGAGAGTTGAAAAGATCACCTAGAAAACTCCAACTTTCTTGCCTTCAAAACACCATGCTCCAGAACCGAATATGTTAGCTTATCAGGCTTCAAACCCCTGAATAACATCTCTTCAACCAGATTTGCTGCCTTCTTAACATTCCCTCTATTGCAATATCCTGAAATTAAAGTTGTGTATGCCACAATGTCAGGGGTTATTCCCCTGCCCAGCATTTCTTGAAATAATTGAAAAGCATCATGAAGACGGTTTATTTTGCAATGACCATCTATCAAAACTGTGTAACAAATCAGATCAGGTTTAAGCCCCATCTCTTTCATTTCTTCAAGCAACTTGAAAATCTCGGTAGCAACTTGAACTCTTCTCTTCCCTCTGTATCGAAGGTCCTCTTGCAAAATTTCCTTGAAATACCCATCAAATAAAGCTGTGAACGTGATAACATCAGGCCTTGGCCCCTTCTGTTTCATGTCGTTGAACAATTTACATGCTTCTTGCAAGTGATTCACTCGGCAATATCCATTTATCAAAGCAGTGTATGTTATAACATCAGGGGAGAGGCCTCTTACCATTAAATTTTCATAAAGATCCCGAGCCTTTGTCATATTACCCAATTGAGCAAAGGCAGAAATCAGGGTACTGTAAGTGATCTCGTCTGGTATAACTCCATCAGCAACCATCATCTCGTGCACCATCAATGCCTTATCCAAATCCTCATCCTTGCAAAGGTTACTGATAAGTCTAGAGCATGCAGTGGAACTAGGAAGAACCCGTTTCTTCACCAACCTTTTAAAAAGTTCATACGCTTCTTTCGTATGACGTTGTTCACAGTAACCACTGATCATTGCACTAAAGGTAACTGAACAATGCCCAAGACCTTTATCTACCAATGTTTTGAAGAAGCTCTCAGCATCCTTCAACTTGCCTCCTTTACAGAGGCCATATATAACTGTACTATAGGTAACACGATTTGGCACCAGCCCCTGATCCAACATACACTCGAGAAGATCAAAGGTCTCTTGCACAAGGCCTTTCCTGCAAAAACCATTTGCAAGAATATTATAAGTAACAGTATTCGGTTCTAGTCCAGTCTCAACCATGTCCTTAAAGACCTTATAAGCATGACCAAGATCACCATTTCTGCAGTACCCATCAATTAAACTTGTATAGTGGAGTGAGTCAGGTGCTAACCTCCGCCCCTTCATTTCATCCATCAATTGCAATGCAACTTCTGTGTTTCCTTGTTTGCAATATGCATCTATAACCATTCCATACAAAACCTCATCAAGGAAAAGACCTGAGTTCCTGAATCTCTCAAAAAGCTCTATTGCCTCGATGGCTAATCCATTTTTGCGAAGGCTTTGAATGAGGTAACCCAAAATAATGCAAGTTGTCTTCACACCTTTCGAAATCATGTCCTCATGGAGAGATAAAGCTTTCACAAGGTTCCCCACATTACAATACCCAGTTATGAGGCTTTTGTAACTGTACATATCAGGGGCGATCCCTTGTTCCTCCATGTCACTCAAAACCAGCTCAGCCTCATCCAATTTCATTTCACCGCAAAATCCACGAATCACAATATTATAACTAAAAGTGTACAACAAAACTCCTCGGCTTCTGATGGTTTTGAGCAGTTTGTAACCCATTTTTGATTCTCCATTAAAGCAAATTCCATCAATCAACGTTGTAAAAGTAAAAGCATCAGGAGCTATTCCCATTTCCTCCATTTCAGTCAACATATCAAGTGCATCCTGCAATTTCCCCCCTTTGCAAAGAGATTTCACAATGATGGTGAAAGTATAAACATTCGGATTGAATCCCAATTTCTTCAGCTGATGAAACAAGGCCTCAGCTGTATCCTGCTTCTTATTATCTATCAGATAATTTATAAGGAAGTTGCAGGACCAAA
This sequence comes from Amborella trichopoda, assembly GCF_000471905.2. Next base: position 1,010,225 of record NW_006500031.1, read on the forward strand.
CATGGGGTAAACAACCATTGTTGCCAGCCTGTAAAACAAGGCCCACTGCTTCATCAAACATTCCACGATCAGCATAAGCCTTAATAAGACCATCAAAAACCTTAAATGAGATGGCCTCTCTTCCATTACAATCCTTTGGGAGAGAATAAAAAAGCCTCCAAATTTCAAAGTTTTGAGTCTCAAAGACAAGTTCCTCAAGCAATTTACGCAATTTATGGTGCAGTCCTGAACTGCATAGAATCTGAATAATTGTGGAGTAAGTGTGGACATTGTGGGAAAAACCTAGACCCTTCACTTGGTTGAAGAAAGATAAAGCAAGGAGTGGTTCTCTGATGAGATTATTCAGTACTTTGATAACATTGGAGTTATCCAATTCAGGAAGGCCATTACTCGATGATTTTGAATCAAAGGATGTGGAACCTTTCACAGTTTGATATCTGCTTTCCTCCTCAGTTTCTTTGAAATTGAAATCAGGGGAATAAGAATTTATGCGTAAGGCTGGAGCCGATGACAAATGGGAACAATTTGGGGGTATTCTCTTTGTACAGGTCCGAGAAAACCAAGAGCCAATCAACATAGGAATTTGTCTGCATCACAGACAGGGTTTCAGAGAACAACATTTGAATGTGGTTTGATACTCATGGCCACGAAGAAAAGAGAATTTTGGGTTTGGCTTCTTGCCAGTAGAGTCCAATAGCTATGGCCTTGGGGCCCCGCTTACCCACCCCACAAATACAAAACGAGATGGAGAGAAGGCAAGAGAAAAAAAAGTTTCATAGAAGACGATTAGGGTTTCAAGAAAATCAAATGAGTGAAGTGGAACTGTTAGCTCTAAAGGGAAAATAATCAGGGTTCAAAAGGAAAAATCTGAATGTGAAACCAAGTTCTCACCAGGAAGAAGCAATAAGGTTCAGATAATGCTACTAGAGTTTCACAGAAGAGAACATAAACTAAAAAAACCTTCAAGCACCTCAAATGAGTGAAAAAAAAATACAGAGAAACGCATCATAGCTTCAAATAAGAAATTTGTGAGCTTCAAAGCGTCATAGCATAAGTTTTGAATGTGGCACCAGGTTCATGGCCATGAAAGGAGCAAAAACAATTGCAACAGGTTACCCAAAGAGAGCTTGACATAAATTGAACGTACACCATGAAAGCAAGTAAAAACAAAGGATTCTGGTTTCAGAGAGAGGAGATTTAAATGAGGAAAAGAAAAATTCATGTCCATTAAAGAGGAGTGAAAGGAAAAGCGGGTCACCTTACCAGGGCCAGCTCAAATAACTTTCATGAATGAGAAAGTTGCGATAAATGGCGGCGACTTGTGATGAGATAAGGCCAAGGCCTTTGTTACTGGTGGCCTCTGGTTTTGGAGTCGGGGTTTTAATGGGGACTAGAGTCTTAAACCCTACCGCGAAAGCGTTGAGGCTAAAACTCTTTTTGGGGGAGACCTTATTATATGGATTACGATAGTAATTTAAGTACCAGAATTCTTTGATGGTTTAGGGAGAGAGTGCCTTGAAATATAGGAGCACATGGTATATGTAGTCATGAGAATCATCAACGTCAGATTAATGAGAAGTGGGGGCGATGCAAACTTGGCGGGGCCTACAAATAAGCGATTGAATCAACTTCCCGCTCTCTAATAGGATTGGCACCAGCCCAGGCATACAGGCGTTGTTAGAGGGACTGCCGGCTTGGGCCAGGCTGAAAAGGCCCCTAGCCTAGGCTTGTCCTAGGGCCTTGACTAGGTGGCCGAGTTCAGTGTGGCCCTGGCTCTATTTAGGCTAAGCTAGGCAGGCCCATGACTTAGATCCAACCTAGCATGCATAGCCTGGTTTACTTTGGGCCCACTCGAAGCAGCCTTGGCTCTGTTTCGGGCAAGCTAAACCTGGCCTCACAAGCCAAGCGAGACGAGGCAAAATCATGAAAGAAAATAGAAAACCCAAGTTGCCATGTGGGGCTAGCCATAGACCCTGACATTGGCCTGCCACAACTAGATCAACGAACCGATGTGGTATGGGCCTAGCCAGCTGCTCTGGCCAACTCTGTGAGCCGGGTTTGGGTTTTTTAAGAACCAGGCTGAGCACCCCATATAGCGTCAGCCTTACCCTCTTAACCTCTTTGAGTAAAACTTTTATGAGCCGGCCAGCCTATGGAACAATATAGTAAGGACGGCTCATATTGAACCATGCCAAGACGGTTTATATTGAACCATGCCATTCGATTTGAAGGGTTTATCGACCATGGTGGTCGCATTTTTGGGCCTTTCCAGCACATATTTTTTAATTTTTCATTCAATGCCCTAAATTGTGGGCAAACATGTCCATATTTTGGTTACATCTTATACATATAAAATAAAAAAAAATTACAAAAATAAAAATAAAACGCAATATTGCTTATCCTGACCACCATATTCATTCTATTAGGCCCACACACAAGTGACCTTATAGTGATTTCCATTTCCTAAAAAAAAAAAATCAACCTAGACACATTTTACTCTATTTATTTGTGTAAATCGAGCCAAACTGGAGCATATAAGGCTTCCCTTGGCCAGTTGGAGCTTAAGTCTGACCTTCTCAACACTGTTTCCAATGAACCCTATAATGGATTGTAAATTCCCCCCACGTTCTTAGGAAGCACCTCCTAATTATGCTCGACCAAGTTGTGAGGCCTTTTATTTATTTATTTATTTTTTATTTTTTAGTTTTTATTATTCGAGGTGCTTCCTAAGAATGTGGGGAATCTTACAATCCATTATAGGGCTCATTGGAAGTAGTGTTGAGAAGGTCCGACTGGCCAAGCGCTTAAGCCTAAGGTGCTCAAGTCTGGCTCGATCGAGTTTGGGGGCTAGTAATTCTATTATATAAAAATTGATTACAAGGAAATTTGCTATTTCGAGCATTTGGGTAGTATTAGGAAGGTAGGAAATGAAAAATGTTATCCAACTTTTTTTCTAAAATCAATGAAATCCATTTTACAAGGGGAGTGTAATGAAACACATTACAGGATTTTACATATAATGGAAACTCACCCGAACCCACTGAAATGATTCAATCCACCTATCCATATCTTTTGAAGTCCATGTAAAATGCCTTAGTTCCCTCTCTCATACACACAAAGCCTCCTCTCTTCTTTTTTTTTCGGGTGAGTGAAGCGAAAGCCCTTACTATGATAGGAATTAAGCTTAGGATGTATTGCTGTAAATTGTCAACCGCTAATCAATTACACTCGAACTCTTTTCTTACAAAGCCTCCTCTCTTCTTTTTTTTTGGGTGAGTGAAGCGAAAGCTCTTACTATGGTAGGAATTGAGCTTAGGATGTATTGCTGTAAATTGTCAACCGCTAATCAATTACACGCGAACTCTTTTCTTACAAAGCCTCCTCTATCAACTCGCAGGTCTTGAAGACCCTACTCACCAGTAAGCCCTCCCCACCTCTCTCTCTCTAACCTACTCTCTTGTGAACCCTCTCTCTCTTTTTCTCTCCTTCCTCGAATAAGAAAATCCTTCGCTCTCTCTCTCCTTCCTCCATCAAGAAAACCCTTCTCTATCTCTAACTTAGAACCTTGTAACGCACATGCCCCCCACTCTCTAGTCTAGAACATCTTGATTGTGTAAGGTCATGTAAGATACCATATATTCTCTCTCCAATAACTAGCATCTCTCTACACGGTGTTAATGCTTTGTCGAAATATGGAAGAGTTAATTGCTTTGATACAACAATCTCACAAAAGTCCTCCAGTTTAGCGTTCTTGCCATACACTACAAAACAAAACTTGGTACAAGTTAGAGCGTAGAATGGTGTAATGTGGCCTATAGAAACACCATGAAGCATTCTAATTCTAATTCCAGAAACAGTAGGAAACTAATTACTTTCACATATTTGAAAATAAAGTAGATTATTGATATTTCATCCTAAAAAAATTAAAAAAAAAAGGAATTGTGCAAAATAAAAATCACTTTACTATTAATAATATTAATGCAATATTTTCAAGCCAAAGTAAGAGAAATGCATTTATCATATTTGGACCCAAACGTAGCCAGACATTAGCAATGTATTTCTCAAGTTGCATCAAGATGCTACCCAAATAACAACTATCTATTTTTAAGTAATGTATTACACTAATGATGTGTTTTACATACGACATATTTCTAGGTACCCAAATGAGCCCCGAGTGATTCCAAAGTATTGCACCCTATAATCACATGGTTCCTAATCTCATATAGCTCAAATGAGTCATGAGTCAAACCGACGATTTTTTAAATACTTATTGAAAAGCAATCATTTCCAAGACTTTCATTAGCTACATGTTAGGGCGCAGTTCATTGATAAAGGAAAAACCTAGCTAATTGGCAATTTTGATGGATTTTGTGATTGGTGAAGATTACAAAGGCTTTGGTTCTTCTTATAGCACTGAAGGAATCAGATTTGTGATCTCTTTCCCTTGAATCACAGTTTCAGTCACATGTTTTGGCCTTACATTTGATGGTCTCAATTTATGTGAAAGTTGTTGCATTCTTTTTTCTCAATCTATTGGTTTTTGGGTCCTTGATGATTCCACACATAAACATAGCTTAAATACAATTGCGCTTGTGTAATTCGAGATCATTTACCATTAGTGCAAGGTCACTATAACCCTAACAGTCGGATGCAAAATTAGCTTCTTGAGTTTCACAAAACTTGGGGATTTTTTTTGGAACTTGAACATAGACAATAGTGAATCCGATCACTCAATTTCGTATTCAATAGCCAATGGGTCATTATAACCTCTTTATACCAAAAGTTATAGTATTATCATATAATTTTCAATTTTAGTGCAACCTCTTAATCTCAATTTGGAACACAATAATGCTTATGTTACGATATCGCCTGCTTCTAAATGAGAAACTATATCTATTTGCAGAGAAAATATGAAATATATCTTGCTAGTGTTAAGAGTAATTTGGTGATATTTTGGTAACTAGAGTTGCCGAGAAAGAAATTCCATGGGCTTCGATGCATATCACCCATGATTACAAAGGCATATTTGGGTATGACATTGTCTCTCAGTCTGAGTCAGGCGAGTCGGAACCAGGTTAAAAAATACCCAAAAAAGAAGAAAAAAGAAAAGAGGAGCTGGTAATTCTAGAGTTTTTTTTGCTTGGAATTGCTTTGCTCCCGATTTTGTCTGGCTTGGGTGAGTCCTAAGGTGAATTGGTCATTTAATTCTTTGCTACCTATCATTATTTAGTTGGTTATTGGGGGAAAAGTTACTTTTTTATGAACTTTGCCCGGGAAGGAGCTTACACTTCAAGAACTTACAATGCGATTAAACATATACAAAATAAATTTCGGATATAATGCACGAATCTTATACCATAAAAGTAAGATGCACTATTTTTATACTATAAAAGTATGATGCACCTTAAAAGCCATTGAAAATGTTGTTCCGACGGCGAAAAAATCTCTAATTGATCATCTTGACCTTGAGATATATATCACCATCATCTCCATTACCTTTTTCCAACTAATTGGAGTAAGCTGCACAGACTATCGTATGTCATTCTGTTCTATTAAGGATAATAATTTCAGTGAGACTCATAAGTCCCTATATTTTTCTCACTATTTTCAATCATGTCCTTTTGGGCATATCCTTTGCTATTTTTTAGCCTTCCATTTGAACTAACTTTTACCTCTTAATAAGATTTGTATAGGGTTTGCGTCACATAAGTCCAGCCCACAGAAGTTTACTTTTTCTCATCTTATCGCATATTGGTGCCACATCTAAATTATTCTGAATATATTCATTTCGAACTTTATCCCTTATTGTCTTGAATGACCTCGAGATATATAGATATGAAAAAAGATAATAATTTCGAGTCCTAAAAACAATGTATCTTGCTAACAAGTTATTTGTACTGTTTAGTTTTTCATGATTCTCAAATGTTTGGAAGTCAGCTCAATTTGCACTATTTTTATAAACTTTGAATTTCATGATTATAGATAAAAATAAAGAAAAATTAATATGAGGTTGACGCATTAAAACGTATAATTAATGTGCACATATAAAATCCTGCCAAAAAAGTTGTTTTGATGTTGGAAAAACATCTCGTCTTTCTCGTCTCCTCACCTTCTTCTTCTTCCTCCCTTTTCTTGACTCGAATTTCTCTTTCGTCTATTTTTGTTTTCTCATTTGGACACCGATTCCTTGTACTTCAAAATTCTTAATGAATTCCTTTTGAGGTGCTGTTTGTATAGAGCCGAGGCTCTACGCAATCAAATTAGAGCCCACCTTCAAATAATATCAATAAATGTGGTTTCAATATTGAAAATAGTTGTGATAATTTTAAAATATATTTTTATATTTAATTATAAAATTTAAAGCTTAAGAAATAGCGTAGATCGAGCAAATTTATGAAATTTTGAAAATCTTGAAAATTGACGGTCCAAAAATACATTACAATATGCACTATTTCCCAAACTTGAAATCCTTTTTTTTTTTTCATGTCCATGCATCTTGATGTCGAGATGATCAATTGGAGGATATTTGGGTATCGAAATAACCTCTTCTAGTGAAATTTTTGAGGTAGGATCTAATTTGATTGTTTAGACCCTAGGCTCTATGTAAACTTTCTCCTTCTTTTTTAACATTCAAATAAAGAAAAAGCTTGACGACACATCTAATTGACCAATATAAATATGGAGAAAAAATATATTTTAAATCCTAAAAATAGTACATCTTGCAATATATTATGTGAACTATCTATTTTTTAGATTTCTATGCATTTATAGATTTACTTGATTTGAACCATTTAAGGTGTTCAAAATTTTATAATAGAGATAAAAATAAGATTATCAAACTATCGTAAGAATTTTTGACACTAAAATTGCATCTCATGATAATGTTTGGTGGTGCATATTAATTCAACTGTTTAAGATTACAACTTTATACAGACCCAAAAACTCAAATTTTAAAATCCAAACCATATGCAATTGTTTAATACTACCGCTTTATACAAACCACACCATATAAAAGAAAATTTACAAAAAAAGTAGCTATTCACCGACATATACCGGTGGTATTCGATTCAATGCTTATTTTCTCAAATAAAAAATAAAAAATTAAAAATAAAAAATAAAAAAATAATAATAATAGTAAAGAAGAAAGAAAAAAAAAAAGAAGAAGAAGAAGAAGCACACCTTCAATGATGAAGCCCATCAAGGATATGCAGTAGGGACCACGCACCATTGAGCTTAGTTCTATATTCAAGTGCATTGGGATCGGTGGGTGGGTCTCACGATTAGGGGACAGGTATTATTTATTCTCTCTTTCCCTATCTCTTCTTTTAAAAAAGGCAAGGTAGCATAAGGCTGATATTTGTGAAAAGAAAAAGATGAAAGTTGCATTTCCAATCTTCAATTCAGTTCGGCGTTGGAGAACTCTTAAATTGAACATTTTGAACTCGGATACCAAATAAAAAAGAATATTGAGCCTTAAAACATATCCACCAGATTTACATTATTTTAGACAATTTTATGTAAGGGTTCCGTTTGCATAGACCCGAAGCTCTAAACAATCAAAGTAGAGCCCACTTTTAAATAGTATCGAGAATTATGGTTTCCACATTGAAAATCTTCGTGATAGCCTTAAAATATATTTTCATCTCTAATTATAAAATTTAAAGCTTAAAAAATAGTGTAGATCAAGCAGATCTATGAAAATTTGGAAATTGACAGTTAAAAAATGCATTACAAGATACATTATTTCTAAAACTTGAAATCCATATTTTTTCTCTTGTCCATGCATCTTGATGTCGAGATGATTGATTTGACGATATTTGAGCATCAAAACAACCTCTTCTAGTGAAATTTTTGAGGTAGGCTCTAATTTGATTGTTTAGAGCCTCCGCTCTATATAAACTTTTTCTAGGGTGCCGTTTGTATAGAGCCTAGGCTCTAAACAATCAAATTAGAACCTACCATCAAATAGTATCGAGAAATGTGGTTTCGATATTGGAAATATTTGTGATAGCCTTAAAATATATTTTCATATTCATTTATAAAGTTTAAAGCTTCAAAAATAGTGTAGATCGACAGATCTATGAATGCTTGAAAATATTGAGAATTGACGATAAAAAATGCATTATAAAATACACTATTTCCAAAACTTGAAATACATTTTTTTCTCATGTCCATACTTCTTGATGTCGAGGTGATCAATTTGAAGATATGTGGGCATCAAAACAACCTCTTCTAGGGAAATTTTAGAGGCAGGTTCAAATTTGATGGTTAGTATTTTAAAAAGCCCTTTTCCAAAGTCAATATTTACTTTCACATCTACTTTTTCAATTTCCTAAGGTACTGTAAAGGTCTAGGAGCCACAGAGCGTAGCTCCTTAGGGTATAGGAGCCATTTAGGACCTTGAAGTTATGAAGATAAGAAACGAAGATAAGAAACTTCGTGCCTTTAAAGGTTCTAAGTGCCTTCTCGACTGCCAAAGGGCGGCTCTCGGGGTTCCATGAGCACGTTAGGACCACAAAGCTCTTAATTTAAAGGTTTGAAGTTTTCTTCTTACCAAGGATATAAGCAATATTTGAAGAAAATGCATAGTGTATCGTCAGTCTGAAAAACCTATATGATCAGCGATTCCGCCGATTGAATTGGATACGAAAAAATAAAAAATAGAGAATAAAATAAGTTCTTAAAAATAATAAAAATAAATAGTCGGGGCGGATCGCCCGGTCTATGACAAAATAAAGATTGTCCAATTTGGAGGGGCATGATCTAAGTGCCAAAAACTCAAAATTCAATTTTTATTTTTCTCTTTTGAAATAATGATGGAGGAATTCTTAGGTGGTTCTTAAAATATCAAACAGAAAAATTCTCACACGTCCTTAGAGAAAACAGTATGCTCCCGTAGGAGTACAGCCTACGTGGGCGAAAAAAAGGGGAGAAGCACGGTAGACGAGGAGGATGACCCATTCTCATGGCGTGCTTCACAAGTGCCTGCTCACACGTGTGTGACTTCATCAGAAGCGGTCCACATCCTGACCTGTGTGACCTGGCGTTGCCTTATTATATCAACTTTTTTTTAAACAAAAATGATTATTTTAAATTATTAATCAAAGGCTTAAAGGTAGGGAAAAAAAATTCACTTATACATTATTAATTAAAGGCTTAAAGAGCAAAGGGAAAGGAGCCAAAATGCCTTCAAATTCCCATTGAAATTAATTATTTCAAATTAATATTTATTTTTATTTATTAAATTAATTGTTTCAACTGGCTTATTTTTAGAACGGAAATAACTTTGAATTTCTCATGCAAATTTAAAATATTTAATTATCAAGGACCATAACTTGTTCCACTGGAATAGAAAATTTAATTTCATTATTTCATTATTTCATTTATTTTTATTTTTTATTGTATCTTTCAAAAAGAAAAATCACTAAAAAAAAAAGCGTAAAATTTCAAATATATAATACTCAGAAAAACCACCCATTTTTTTTTTTTAAAATGCAAACTCTATTTTTTTCAGGACGAAAAAGAGCAGCATATTTAAGCGAAATAGCTGTCCACCACTCACCCCATGCCACGTGTCACGGAACGAGCTGTGCAGTCTGAATATCCACAAGTGTCGCACTTAGACACGACCTCGCCACGTCATTGCATCCGACGGTTCACCGCTGGAAACATTTTGTGGCGCTTCAGCCGTTGATCTGAACCCGAATCCGAGAACGCCGTACATATTGCAGCCAGTGGACGGTCACGATTTATTCTCAGAAAGCCAGGGCCTCATTTAAGAGAGGTTTTCTTTCGAGGCGGAGCTCTCATTTGGCGTTCTGTAAACCAGAAGATTAGGCTTCTAGCTCGAGCAACCAATAATTAGGGCATTTTTCTTCAAGGTATTTTTATTTTGTCGCCTTATTTTTTATTTAATCCGATTTCCTGCTCTTGTTTGAACGATCTCCTCCTGCAATGGATCGATCTGTTATTGATTTTTTTTTGGGTTTTTTGATGAATAATTTTCCTGTTTTTTAAACTCTTGCTTTTATTTTTTTCCCATTTTTTAATGGCGTGAATCTCGATTTAGTGGACGAATTGATTGATTTTGCATGCGTTGTTTATATTGGAATTATGGTTATTGAAATTGCAAAGGTATCCAAATTCTGGTTAGAGTCTCTGGTCTTTCGTATTTTATGATTTTCCATGGTTAATTGGGTTTTCTTGAGTGATCTTGATGCTAGATATAGATCTCTGATCGCGTTATACAAGCTGCATTGCCACAAATCATCCACACTGAAGCACCTGAAAAGAGTAAACTTTTTATAGAATCTACTAAATCATTGATGACTTTCGAGGAAATCTTGATTCTATCATATTATCTGTTCTAAATAATGTGGATTTGTATGCTCTATTTGCTAAATTATCATGGTGCACATTATCATTTCTGATCGTTATTTCATCTTTATTTGATCCTCTCGCTTTGTGGTTGATTTGGATTCAGATATCCCTGATGCAATGGGGTTGCCTAGATTCAAATGTTTTGGTTATTTTCAACATTGAGCTTTTCTCATGGTGTCAGATTGCATGCATTGTTTGTTTATCTCACTTTCTTCCATTTTACTGAACTGTGATCCATGGTCACAGTTTCAAAAAAAAAGAAGATCCATGGTCACAGTCTCAAGAGAGGAATTGACATATGATTTACTCCCAGATTTCATCTTTGGGCATCGAGATACTGTGTTGGGCATTGACCACTGTTTATCAAAACCTTTGATCTTTTGTACTTTCTTTGGCTTGACATCTTATATCATTGGTTGGATCAATCAATGAATATATGTCTGGATCAATATTGGTCGTTGTTGTTGCTAGTATATTGTCATCATTGTGGTAAATTAGAGATCTGTATCTGGAAGTTTGGATATCTCTAATATTAAAAGGGGTATTCCCATATTTCTTCTCTCTCTGGTTTGCTTTACCACCTGATTAATTTATATCATGATCTAAGATCTATCTCCAATTTTCCAAATACATGTGTAAAGCAAAAAACAATGTAGTTATATCGGTGGCTATATCTGTGATTCAGGTTTTGATCTGTTTTGGTTTTGTAATTGAGTCACTTTGTGGATTAGCTAGTTTTTCTACATTATAATGCTTGTGGCTTTCATGGATTTGATGTAACACTATGATTGAGTTCCTTTGCATGGGAAAAAAAAGAAAATTTTGAAAAAATGTTGGAAATGGAAATTTTAATCTATCATCTGCTTCCTGCCACGTTTGGGTTGGCATGGCTAAGTTGTTGGACTTATAACTCTTGCAGGTTGTATAAGATGGCTGAAACCGAGGATATCCAGCCCCTTGTTTGCGACAATGGAACTGGAATGGTCAAGGTAATTTATCATTTATATGTGCAACAGTCAGTGTACAGATATTAGGTTGGTTTTACACTGGTGCAAATTTTGTATCTCTTATTATATCTGAAGTAATGTAAAAGCTCTCCATCCTCTTTGGTAGTATTTAGTCGATTCGCACCTACTTATTTGCCTCTTATATTCTTTAATAATGTCCAGGAAAATGGGAAGTACCCTAATTCTGACCCCTACCCTCTTTTAGGATCGGAATATATCTCCCTACAAAAAGATGTACCTTCCTTGCACGTTATTTCTCCAGTCCTCAACAGATTGCGTCAGTGTTTCATGAATTGTTGATAACTTTCTCATACTGGGATAACATGTGACTCTTGATACTCTTTTTTGGTTCTTCAAGAAAAGGGGAAATCCCGAGAACTTTTATTTGAAAGATAATCCTTGAACCAAAACATTACTTTTTTGTTTTTTTTTTGGTTTTCAATTTTTCTGGCATTTGTGTTACAATGACATTACCCTTCTGACATACTTACGGTCTAGCAGTGCACTTACAGTTCATGAAATCTTGTTTCTGATTAACAATATCACAGTTGTTGTTCAGGAAATGCTTATTGGCTTGTGTATTGACTAAGATCTGCTTCTGTCTTTCTTCATTGTAGGCTGGATTCGCAGGAGATGATGCTCCAAGGGCCGTCTTCCCAAGTATTGTAGGACGACCTCGCCACACAGGAGTGATGGTGGGCATGGGCCAAAAGGATGCATATGTTGGAGATGAGGCTCAATCCAAGCGTGGTATCTTAACCCTGAAGTACCCAATTGAGCATGGCATTGTTAGCAACTGGGATGACATGGAGAAAATCTGGCACCACACCTTCTATAATGAGCTTCGAGTTGCACCAGAAGAGCATCCAGTTCTCCTTACAGAGGCCCCACTTAACCCAAAGGCCAACAGAGAGAAGATGACTCAGATTATGTTTGAGACGTTCAACACCCCTGCCATGTATGTTGCCATTCAAGCCGTGCTGTCACTCTATGCTAGTGGTCGTACCACTGGTAAGCAAATTGATCCTGTTTCTATTGTCAAACACTGCTTTTCAAAAATGCTGACCCGCATTCTCTCTTTATTGTGAATAACCAAATTTGTGTCATATTCATGCGTGCATTGTCAGTAGCTAATGAGTAGTTCCTTGTTTTAGACCCTACTTCGTTTTTCGTTTTCATTTATATTCTCGTTATTATTCTGCAACCCCAAATATTATTATTGTTTTATCTTAGAGCTCTGCCTTTGTTAGTGTTTTACTCAATTTTGAATTAACCAGCACAAAAATTAGGGGCACTTGCATTACTTCAATCTTGACGTAGGGTTTTGTGAATGGTGTATTGGTGTTCATTGTTCCTAGCTTTAATTCATTTTTAAAGTTTTTTTTTGAGATAAAATTATTTTTAAAGTTTAAGAGTTGATCTGAACCTTCTCTTCTTTTTCTTTTGGAGGTTTTTTAATTGCTAGTAAGCTTTATGGTAGACATGAGCCTCCTGAGTCTTGATAGGGGTAGCTGTTTATCTCTATGGTAGACATGAGCCTCCTAAGTCTTGATAGGGTAGCTGTTTATCTCTATTGTTGCAAATGGACGGTTATGGTATGTCTGGGCTTCTGAACCAGTGGGTTAGCATCTAATAATAGCTTCTTAAATATAAAATAATTTCAAATAAATTTTCCATGACGAGCCAGTCTCTGCCTCCTCTCTTTTTGGATTGTTATGATCCTGGTGAGGTTCGTAGCAGCCACATCTGCAATAATTGAAACTGAGAACCTCTCTTTGGAAAAAGGGTGTGAATCTCTGAGCTAGGTATACCTTTAAACAGTTTTGGGCTTCGTAAACTTTGTTTGGTAATCATAATATACGCTTTGTCTCTGAGATGTACAAGATTAATTGTTGAAAACTATTCATTGAAATCAGAAGTGAGCTGAACTACTGCAGTATTCTTATGTTTCTATAAAAGACTGAAAAAATCTGTATCATTTATGAAAGGAATGGGAAAGGACCAACACTCTTCACATTTAAAAGAAAGACCACCTCACAATTCCTAATTCTGATAATGAGTATAGCTTTTTATTAGACAAAACTTAAGAAGGAAAATAGGTGTTTCTTGCTTGAAGCCTAGTGGCGTGGAATTTCACTATTCAAGCATTGGATTTGCTTATTTAAAGCCTACTTATACCTACCCAATTGATGAAAAGTCTTAAATCGTCTGTTACTTTTACATCTAGTAATTGCCAGAACTTTGGCATTGATAGAATGATAAGATTGAATGTATTTTTGAAGGCGAAATTCTTTAGTGACCATATATTTTTACTTATCGAAAGAAACAGTGCACATGTACCTTAGGAAATGATCAACATATCATTAGCTGCAATGCTGTGCTTTAACATCACTACAGGTTTTCTCATATCTGTGTTTGTACTAGTGTATGTCATTGTGTTTGTTGTTGATTAACAAGATTTCCCTTAATCTGTTTGAGAAGGCCAACATGTGTGTGTGTGCAAGTGAGAGTGTAGTGTTAATATTTGTGTTGGCATGTGTGTGCAAGTGAGAGAGTGGTGTTAATATTTGTGTTGGCATGTGTGTGCAAGTGAGAGAGTGTGTGTTAATATTTGTGTTGGCATGTTAGCAGAGAGAGAGAGAGAGAGAGAGAGAGAGCAAGGGTAGTGTGTGTTCATTATGCGTGAGCATGTGTTTCATGTTGATGATGATGAGGCACCATGAGCCATGACCAGGGATTGTGCTGGACTCTGGGGACGGTGTAAGCCACACAGTGCCCATCTATGAGGGGTACGCCCTCCCACATGCTATCCTCCGTCTCGACCTTGCCGGTCGTGACCTTACCGACGCACTCATGAAGATCCTTACTGAGCGTGGATACTCTTTCACCACCACTGCCGAGCGTGAAATTGTCAGAGATATGAAAGAGAAGCTTGCATACATTGCCCTCGATTATGAACAAGAGCTTGAGACTGCCCGAACAAGCTCAACTGTTGAAAAGAGTTATGAATTACCTGATGGTCAGGTAATAACTATTGGGGCTGAGCGATTCCGATGCCCCGAAGTTCTCTTCCAACCGTCCATGATTGGAATGGAAGCGGCTGGCATTCATGAAACCACTTATAATTCAATCATGAAGTGTGATGTTGATATAAGGAAGGATCTCTATGGGAACATAGTGCTCAGTGGTGGGTCAACCATGTTCCCTGGTATAGCAGACCGTATGAGCAAGGAGATCACCGCACTTGCGCCTAGTAGCATGAAGATTAAGGTTGTTGCTCCACCAGAGAGGAAGTACAGTGTTTGGATTGGAGGGTCTATCCTAGCCTCTCTTAGCACCTTCCAACAGGTACCTGACTTTTCTTCCCTCACTCTTAAATTGGTTGCTTTTTTTTTAAGTGTTTATCCTAGGAAATGAACCTTGGATGTTAGTGTTAGTGGTCCTTATGCCCTAATGGCTGTGCCGGGGTGCTGAAACCTATTAAGTTAGGGGAAGTATAACATGACCATGGTAGCGTTATTGTCATATGGTTCATTATCTAATCTATGGGTTGAATGGTGAAGAGTTGGACGCATATTGTTCATCATTTAATCTATGGGTTGAATGGTGAAGAGTTGGACGCATATTGTTCATCATCTAATCTATGGGTTGAATGGTGAAGAGTTGGGCGTAGAACTGAACCAGTGATGTGTAGTCACTGTCACTCCTATGACCATGTTGCTCTTTTCTTATTTCTGACCCATATTGCTACCATGACCACATGGGTTGTTGTATACCCTGATTGCTTTCCCATTAGTTACGTTCATTAATGGATTCTAATGGTCAAAATGGGGTCATATCTTGGATTTTATTGTTGTAGCCCTTCCTCCCTTAACTGCTAAATAATTTCATAGTAATTGATGGATTCTTCTAATTGGTTAAAATGGGATTTGAAATTTCGATCTTAGTTTGCAGGTCCTATGCTAAGACGATTCCATTTAGGCATAACCGTCGGTTCTTTTGATGTCTTGGGGGCACCTTGGTTAAGTAACTGATGTGCTCTTAACATAACAAAAGTGATCACTCTTTCCCAGACAAGGAAAAAAAAAACAATAAAAGTGATTTGGTGACCTATGGGACAAATAAGGGACAAATAAGCGTCAAACCTTGGACATTAGTTGAGTTGCTGACCTTTGGTATGTTTCTCCAAAATCTAAATGCTGTGTACCTATGGAGAGGTACTTGTTGAAGAGTCTATGGTCCCATAATATCTTTTTATTAGTTTAAGGGTGTTTTAATCTGTATATGTGGGTATCTCTGCTCATAATGTGGAAACTCCAATCAGTTGAAAGGGATCCACAATGCTTCATTTACATGAAAGTTTTGTTTGTCTGATACCCATTTTGGAAGCACACAATTCTTAATGAATGGTTGGAGAACTTGTGAGATAAAATTCTGAAATTGTCATGACTAAAGAGTATTGATTTTGGTTATGTAAAAAAAAAAAAAAGGTTAATGATTAAATGGACTGGAATTTATGGCATATTTTTTGGTGTGTGCAGATGTGGATTGCAAAGGCCGAGTATGATGAATCTGGGCCTTCAATTGTGCACAGGAAGTGTTTCTAGAGTGGAGGAGAGTATTTCAAATGTGCTGCTTGCTTTTGTGTTTCTCTCTATATCTCTTGTTTCTTAATGTCGTCAGATGACAATATAATATGGCAAGATTTCGAGTGGGAATCTGCAGCCCATTTTTTCATTATTTGAAGAGTTGAAGTAGTGGACACCATGGATGATATGTAATTGCTATTGCATTCCTTTGAGGCAACCACTTCTCTCTCTCTCTCTCTCTCTCTCTCCAGAGGTTTTGCCATCCAAAGGAAATGTAATTCTTGTTTAGAAGTTTCTTTATTGTCAGATGCATGTTTTAAAAGTTTTAAAAGCTGGTGTAAACGCTCTCTTTAGGTCTTTTATGAAAGAAATAACAAGGCAGTTCAAAATGGATTTTGGGGACCTTTAACTCATTTGTCCCAAGAAGTGATGGCAATTGGGGGTCATCTCTTTGCTTCCTAGAGATGGTGCATTAAGTTTAATCATTCTCACATTAAACAATAATCACCAGTATCTAAAACCATAGCCTTGGTCCTGGACTCTGGCTATTACCACCCAGCTGTGGGACTCAATTAGCTTGTGGATCTCACCTGGGACTGATCTTCTAATGTTTAGGTTTGAGTCTTGAGGTTTCACCTCCAGACTTGCCAGGGTTCTGATCGAAGTTGGATAGGGTGAGTCACGAGTTGGCACAGCCAGCAGCAATTTTTGAAACACTGGCCGCACATTCATTAGGGGGGGGGGGGGGGGGTAGATTGGAAGAAACCGAATGATCTTAATTCTGAATGCATTTACGAGGTATTCAATGATGAAGAGGGTATTCAAACTTCTAGATAGCAAGCACTCAAAGCTGTCTTGCGCATGACAAAGTCACCCAATCGGGTTGGTTGAGGTGTCAACCACATCATTCAAAGTTCAATCCCCCCACCAATCAGTCAACTATCTTAGAGATAAAAGCCCGTTTCTTGCAAGTTATTTACTGAAGCAATTGTATAAAACCAGTTTTGTGAAGTGTAACAAACATTTCTAATATAAGTGTCACAATTTAGAGTAATTATTTACTTGCAGAATATGAACATACTTGGGCATACGATTCATGGATTGTATACTGCTGGTGTAGATGTTGAACAAGCTGTACATTATTGAGAAGGAAAAGAATATCTAAGACCATTTTTCAACAGAGATCATAATCAATCTTACCGGGTAATTAGGAGGTTGGGGATATCTCATGGACTCAACTCAGAAGTTTAAAAGAAATTTTATGAGCTTCACAACCAAGTTGTTATATTTCATATCTGATGACTAAAAGTAAATGGTCTTAATAGTCTACAATCCCCCCTATTACGAAGGCACAAATTTGGTGGGCAAAAGTGAAACTGGTTTAGGAGCACAGCAAAAGACAGTCTCTGAGTAATTTTAACCCCTTTCAGTATCAAATTGCATCCTAAAGCTTCTCTCAGTTCCAATTGGAACTGAAAACCAGGCCCCAGGGGCTGCTTATCTATGACAAAAATAGTATAGTTGGCACATCGAGTACACAGTAATGCATTGGAACTGCACGGTTACGAGAAAAGTATATACACACTACTTCGATTAATAATCAAGAAGACCCAGGTTTGATGCAAGAGGGAGAGAGAGTACTCCTGGATCAAATAATAAACAAGTTCAATGACCCAGGTTGGGTGAGAGAGAGAGAGAGAGAGAGAGAGAGAGATGCAACAAGTGTCCCTTCAAGTGCACATCAATATATACACGACTAGATCAATAATCATCAAAACCAATTTCCAATAACGAGGGCCACAAACAACCCAACTCTGCAAAATTCAATTCCAGTCAACATATAGTTACCACAATGACAATAATTAACAATGATCAATCAACAACAGAAAGAAGGCAGGGAACAATGAGACATGGTCTCAAGCCCCAGGATTGGGATCGTTACCAGCAAGGATGAGAGAGATCTCCAAACCTCGGCTGAAAGCCTGATTGAATAAGAGACGGGTCTGAAACGTGGATATGAATGGAAACCATGCACACATGGCCAAGGGCACAAATATTAGCATTCCCATCCCAGCATCGTAGAGCCTAGCAATGGAACGCACAGATTTCCAAAGGTGTAGCCTCTTCATCACTGGCCTCCACGCTATAGCAATCTGCATCAACCATATAACCAGACATCGGTTCAGCAATCCCTCTCTCTCTCACACATACAAGTGATGCTTTAATACTTAGGGGTCTTGCATATGAGGTCCAAAATACAAAAACCTGTTCTCTACAGGCTTGAACAGGCTTTCTTGCAAATACTGTGTGAACTTTCAACATCATGTAACTACAAAGGCTTCCAATTGAACCTATGGTCTACTACCTTTTTTTTGTTTGTGTTCGCGCCCGCATGTGCATGTGTGTTTTGGAGACTCTTTGGAATAAGCATAAAAGATTATACTGCATATTTTTTTTCCTGATTAGTGAATACACTGCATATTTTTTATGCTCAAGTGCTCTCACTCTGAGGTTCGCGTGAATCTGATCCTACTACCCTAGTGCCATTCTTGGATACCAACGAGAATCTCACAAGTGAAAATTGGGATTCAGACTTACAGAGAGGAGGCCCCAGCCAGTGGGTACAAATGCCAGGATTGAAGCAAAAACATCTGGGAGCGACAGGTTCGTTAAACGAACAGCTACGCTTAGACCTGCTAAGGCCAACATGAATGCAATGCCTTGGAGGAGCCGCAAGAATAGCTGAAAATTTACTGTAGCCTTTTGGCTGAAGGTTGACACCTGAAAAGTCATCAAGATTTCAATGTGTATGGGTGTGTGTTTATGCATGGGGCCAGGGGGGAGGGAGGGGAGAGAGAGCGCTCAAGCTGAATTTATGATCATGAGTGGCATCGGACAGCATACCTTGAAAAGTACGATCAAGACGGCAAAGACAGCCCAAGACAGACCATATATCTACAGTACAAAAGTTACAACAAAATGCGCTGAGATAACAAATAGAAGACCAACATTACTAATGAAGCAACACTTTATAACATACAAATATAATATTTAAAGTTAGAAACTATTAATACTACATTCATCAGTAAAACATCCACTCTTTTGGCATGTCAAACCTTAGATATACCAAAAAGAAAACAAAACTATAACAACTGCAATTCAGCTCCAAACAAACAAAATAAAGATTATTGATGGCATCCAAAGCATTTGGGCGAGATTTATCATACCCACAGATTTGGGGATAGAACTTTAAGACTTTATCGTCAGAAAATACAAGTCCATTGTCTGGATAATTTTAGTTACAGATGAATGTGTGGGTGAATAAAGAAAGCAAAAATGAAAATTTTAGTAAATAGAAGAATGGGGAAATAGATTCTTTATCCCAGTTTTCGAAGAGTGGAATACAACATTTTCCTCTTCTAGTTCTGGAGTCTAGAGGAGAAAGAACTCCTATTTATTTTATAGGAACCATCATGTTTTGTAAATTTGATAGTGATTCCGGAAAGCTAATAGTTTTACCATTCTCAAAAGTAGAAGAGCTACACTTAAAAAAACGTAGACAGCTGATGGATGGCCACAGACAACAATAACTCTCAAGGATCATCAGATGCGAATAATAGATTCAGAAGTGGGGATACTAATTATAAGTGAGAAAAAGAACATATAAAGAAACAAGTTCAATCCCAAGTGATAGTTTCATATGAAAAAGGAAAGCACCATAATAAACAGAAGGTGCTTACCGACAATGAAGTATTATTTCCAGTTAAATGCAACTTGTAGACGATACCATATTGAAATATAAAAAACCGCAAACTTAGGATGGTCTCAAGAATTCTCCCCCTTAAGGTACGGATATGAGCCTGAAACAAAAGCAATTCTCACAAGCTTACGGTCAACATGCATCAACATCACAGAATATACTGAAAATAATAGCCCAAATAAATTGGAGAGCATGCCCATTTCTTCTCATGTAATTGAGTATAATAAGACCAAGACGTCCCACATCATATATCGTTAATCTAAAGGAAGTTGCATAGAACAATAAAGGACTTCAAGCAGAAACCTATTCGATAAATCATAAACCTTGTAGAATAATTAACGGAAGTTTTTTCCAGTTTGAAGTCTAACACAAAAGTCCCCTAGTTATGTCAGATGGCTGGCATCTGTATTTGAATATCATGTTTTCTCAATCTTAAGTCTAAATCACATGCCATGTAGTCTTAGCGAAGAAACTTCTAATCCAAGTCCGCACTAGAGGAAAATCGGATTGCAGAAGAATGTAATTACGTGCCTGTTTTTCATTCTCAGCCCCTTTTTCCACATTCTAAACTTCAAGAAAAATAAAAATAAAAATAAAAATAAAATAAAATTGTACTTCCAAATATGTATTTCTAATTATTGAGATGGTAGATAGGTAATGCCATCAACTAGGTTTTTTTCTTTCTTTCTTGAGATTGTTAACAATTGTATTAAGAAGATGTACAAGTATCAAAATAGGCTACCCACAGCTCGAGAGCTCTATGCAAAACCACTAAGAGGGGGACTGGAATAAAAAATCGCTATACATCCATCACATGAAGAAAGAAGAAAAAAGAAGAAGCCATAAAAGCGGGAACCGAGAGCAACAAAAAAAAAAAAAAAGGAAAAAAAAAGAGAGAGAATGTTCCTGGCAGGGTTTGAACCCTATAATGCCATCAATTAGTTTATCCTCGAAAGAGAAATTATCCATGAATGTGTTTAACCTTCAATGAAATATACTAAAGAATCTGTTCATGAGTGTTTTACAATGCAATAGATTATTTTGTACCAGCATGGAGTCAAACAATAAGTATATACTCGTGAAAATAACACCAAGACAAAGCCCAGATCTATGGAATATATATCAACCAACAGACCTTTGCCTGCCATGGTCTAGCAAAAGAAAGTTCTAACAACACATAAGAACCAAAGGATAGAAACATCTAGTGATGGGCTCCAAGGGCAAGCAATGAATTACAAATATGCAAGTCAATTTTAGCACTTTGGCCACAACAATGCAATCCTATAGCGATCTAGTTCCTGCTCAAAACCTCAGTAAGTGCCACAAACATGCAAAGTCTTGCATTGTCGCAGTTCCTCGGTGGATTTAGGTCATAGACAATGAATAAATCATGCTCTTATCTCACTGAAAATCAACAAAAAAACACTGGCAATGAAGCACCCTACCACTTAACTGTAGATACCAGTAAATAGCATGTTAGGATTTGTTCTACATAGCAAACACTGTTATGTCAACAACAATGGCACACACAACAGTTCCTTTCACATGTGACAGGTAGCTACAGCAGAGCGAAAAGGGACTGTGTTTCAACTCTCAACCAGAGAGTGAACAATTTTAAAAAACCAAATACCTGTTCTTCATCCCACCATGCTTCCCAGCTTTCCTCACCCTTTACTCCAACACCACCTCGGTAAAAGAGCCAGTTCGTCCAGTCCTCAAAATCCTCAACCACCCTGGAATAATTTAATATGTTATAGTCGTCATGATGTCATGTAACAGGAACTCCATGAATACAAATTATATACTTACTTCTTCCATTCAAAACCAGAAGGATTGAATAGATAGGGACCAAAAAGCCATGATAGTGCCATGTACCAACTGCTCACTGTGAGAAGGATATAAGCTAAGGTACCACCTTCATTATATTCATATGCAAGGTATACAACTAGCAAGAACGCAACCTCAAATCTACAACCAGAAAATATAAAATATAACATCAAGACTACAGCCTTCAACCAGAAAATACACAACAGCAGGTTAAGAGCTGCATTTAACAAAATTTAGAAGAGCCTGTTGAAAGCAGTTAAGGAATAGAACTGACGCTTTCACAAAGTGACTACGGGAGTACAGTCTGTAATTCTCAGCAAATTTTATGTGACGCACGACAAACCCTCTTCCAGTTGCTTGATACTGAATACATGGAAACGTAGAAATCATGTGTCAGAACAAATACATTATTACGACAAAAGAAAATTTGGAAAGAACCATAAGCACTAACCCTCGCACCACCATGGAGAATTGTTCGACCAAAGTAGTGAGTCCTTGTACCAAGGGAAAATGTGAAAAAGACAGAACAAAGCTGAAACTGCATAGTAAGAAAGCTGACAATGGCCTGCAAAACCACATGAACAAGTTCACAGAGCAATCGAAACAAATGAGTAAACAGTAAAAATCCATTCCAGCGTGCACCACAAAATTTAGACATGGCTAGCCTAAGAAGGGTACCACCAAAAGTGGGGATCTGGTTTATATATGATTTATAGAGAATTAACAGAGAAGCTCTACCATGATGGATTGTCCTACAACCAGACAATTTACTTTCTATAATGAACCATTCTGATTATGGTGTGTCATGGATAGTCATGTTACTTCAAAAAGAGGTGACTCGGGATTTTATATGATAGGAAGTGGTCCGGTGTGGGGGGTGCAACTTATGCTCATGTGTTCTCATGCAAACCACTAACAAATATTCCCACATGAGTAAATGTCTATTCCATCCACAATGTGGACTAAAAATAAGGGTTGACCAGATGATTCCATCCCATATGGATCTGGAAAATGCCAAGCTACCATGATAACAAAAATTTCCTTTTCCCCTCTAGTGAACCCACTAATGAGAAATGTTGTAAAAAAATCATTTTAATATGCTTCTAATAGTCATGGTATATTAAAAAGAACCATGTGACCATGAAGTGAAAACAAGTATCCTTCCACTTCCTTCCAAGTGCAACAATCATACCCAGATTACAACATTTATCCAAGATTCAAATCCAAAAAAAAAAAATGGACGTAAATGTCCCTAAGAAAACAGATCCTCTTCACAACACAGAAACTAGACGAACGTTTCCCATGACCTCTACCTAGTTGCTACTCACAAATTATAGAAGCCTTAATGAATCCATAATTGCCTGTATGAGTTATATTAGGAAGATTATCAAACCTGAGCTACCTATATGATGGACATCCAATGGATACAAAGTCAAACTAGCTGGGCTTGCAAAAGCGAGCTAGAAGCTGTCAGATTCATGTCTAACCAGCCTTGACATTAGAAGGTTCTAGATAGCCCAAAAATCTGTGGATGTAGCTAAGTTTAAGGTGTTCCATAAGGGGAGGATATTGGACAAAATGGAAGGTACCGTCATGGAGAAATCTGCCTACCACCACCTTCCATCTACGATTTTGATCCAGGGAAGAGATGCCCAAAACTCCTAGAGAAATGAGGGGGTATGCAATGGTTGAATCTTTAATCCGCTAATGAAAGGAGATTCCATCTTCAAAAATTCTTTTGCTTCTCCCAGCCAAATACCGCAAAAAACAGTAAGGGGGGTACAACCTCAATAGCAATATAACCTTGAGGAAATGAACACAAGCTGGTTTTTAGATGCTACTTCATTTCTTCTTTCTTTGAATGTTAACAGTCACTGATCCATACACAAAATACTCTGGCAGCACGAGTTTTTCTTGATGGTCTTTTACTACCCTCTGCTACATTTGAGGTACACTCAGTCCTGAGCAAGCATGAGTTTTTCTTGATGGTCTTTTACCAGCACCCAATCCTGCTCCCCCTTGTTGCCTCTAAGACTTCCATTGGAGTTTAATTTCACAAAGCCATTAGGAGGTGGCAACCAATTGGCAATCTCCCTCTCGGTAGCTTACTGGTCACAATGTCCTGCCATTTAGTCTCAACGCCGTACCCTAGAGCAGCCCCACAATTGTTTTTAAGATTTAGCTTAGGAAGCAAGTAATTTTGATATGTGTTTTCATTGTTCCTCCTGCTTGCTTATTATTGACTATTATTGTGCTCTAACCAGGAAAGCCATATTACAGCTATGACATTACACATCGGATTAAGCCCATCAAAGGTCCAACCTATCTGGAATGACCCAGCAAAGGCCGAATATTTTAGGACAAACCCCGCATCACACACACCGCGCTAAAATGTAAAAACAGGTGGTTGACTGATTCTAATGCCTGTTTACATAACAAATATGCAATAGGGATAACCATACCACACTTGATAAGATGATCCATAACGCGAACCTCGTCGAGAATGACTACCCAAGTGAACAACTGAGTCTTTAGTGGGGCCAGGGACAAGCCAGACTTTGGGAGCAACGGAGTTTGGAACCACACATCGTGTCAGGACGTACTACATAGACTTTGCTGAAAAAATACCATTGTTTTTTGGTAACCAATCATTTTGCCTTCCGATTTAGATGTATGGTAATGTTCCTGAAGTGCTTAAAGTAATTCCAACAGGTATTGGAATTTGTTGTCGAGAGGCCGTTCTAGGCATGGGGTCCATACTGTCCAAAACCAAACTTCCTTCACCACTTAGTTGATTTTGCTTTCAGGGTTTCCAGCTGATGGGATCAGGACACGGTATTGTTCCTTAATAGCAGGGGACCATAGCCAAGGGTCAAACCAAAACATGATTCTTCTTCCCATCCCCAACTTGATATCTGATGTGTTAAACGAACTTGTTTCGACATCAATTAATCCCATGCCTTGCTGGCCACCACTTCCAAAGGTGGTTACCCAGTGTCCCCATTATCCACCATCATTTTCTTGACAAAGCCAAGTTGGTTAAAAAGAAAGTTTACATTTCAAAGCATATTCAATGAAAAGCAGCAGATGGCAGGTCTTTTGTTTTCTTAAATGGTTGTCCATTGGATAAATCTATGATCCCAAGCATTCAGTGTGATTCTTACAAGGCTAAAAATTCATATATGCATGTCTAGACTTAGGCATTCTGATGAACTTGGGCTTGCTTGCGGTTGTGTGTGTGTGTGTACTCCAAAAAAAAACTAAAAAAAGGCTTTGGCTAACTTGCGTGCGAGCATGACAGAGGGAGCAAGGGAGAGGGAGAGCATTTACCTTAAAAAAACCCTGCTCCAAAATGAAACCCAAAATCATGGGAACTGCTGTAAAGATACCAATCTGGAACAAGAACTGCGTGTTGAGGGCGGCTGTCAAAGCAGTGTTGCGTAGCACACCAGCTTCAACCACAAGACGTTCGCCAACTCCAGATAGTGCCTGACAAAATAAGTATTAGTTTCAAGGAAAACAATCAGAGAATATATGTACATGTGCTTTTACGTTTGGTTCGGAGATTACAAACTACCTATCTGAAAATTTTGCATAAAATAAAAAACAACTTACCAAATATATCTTCCCATATAGAAATATATATACAGTCAGCACAGTCAACTGCAAAATATTGAGGATGAGGGTTAACATTGGCCATTGCATACTCAATCACAAAAAAGCGCAACAAAGACACTTTTCTGCTTAGTGTTGAAAAGCATCATACCATTGTACAAAAGTAAAAGCCAACTGTGGTATAGTAGAAGGAAAGCATGCGGAAGAAATCAAAGAGTTGCCCAAGTCTATACACATCCCTACTAAGAACTTGTTCACCATTCCCACCAGCCACTTTTCCTTCAAATAAAGCAATTTGATTTAGCCCAACATCTCTCCCTTTGCCAACCTTG
This sequence comes from Amborella trichopoda, assembly GCF_000471905.2. The sequence continues at coordinate 1,035,735 of NW_006500031.1, forward strand.
CATTATTGAATAAGAATATCAATACATTTAAATCGTTTTAGTGCATTAAAAAGCTACATCATGTTTATTAGGGAAACGAAAAAGTTCATCAATTTTACCTGAATGTATTCATGATGGGTCACATTGCCTTGGCGCAATGTTGAGTTGAAACCTGCAAGTAACCATAGTTAAGTGAATGAACCAACAAATGGTGAAACTTGAATTCTTTCAAGCTATCAAATCTGCATATCTTTTTTTTTGTTGTTACAAGTTGTGGCCCCTAAGAAGGGGAATAGTACAATCAAGAGGAAGCGAGAACAAAAACAGAATGCTCCCATCTACAATGGGAGCCTAAGAAAGCCACAAATTACTAGGGCAACGGGATTGCGGCTCCCTCTTTGGCCAGGGCATCCGCAAGCGAGTTGCTCTCTTGCCAGAAATGGTTCAAGAGACAGAAATCCCCGAGCACAGCTGGGCTATTTCCTTAAAGATATGAGCGAGGGTTAACGGGTAGGAGTGGGCCGAGGAGGTCCACCGAATGACATTGTGTGAGTCTCCTTCAGCTACCAAAGGTAGGGACCAGCAATGAGCAATAGCCGAATCCCTTCAAGGAGGGCGAGCACTTCTGCGGATTGTGCATCATCATGGCCAATAGACTTGGAAAAGGAGCCCAAAATCTGGCCTTCATTGTTCCGGAGAGACCACCAATACCAGCCGGTCCAGGTTTTCACAGAGAACACCTGTCAAAGTTTAACTTGATCGTCCTTGGGCTGGGTGGCGTCCAGAAGGAGGACCGAGGTACCCTGTACTGCAAGAGATAGCATAGGTGTTGCCAATCGCGAAGAAAAGCCGCTGACTGGACCCCTTTGAAGTGCTTACGATTGGCTGCCCAAAAGGAGACCAGGGATTTGATTTTATGGAAGTGAGAATCGGTGGACCTGAATTGGCCTTGGAAGATTAGGTTATTGCACTCTATCCAGACCGTCCAAATAAGAGCCAGGGTGGAAGAGTTCCAAAGGAGAATGCCCGACTTCGGCCAGGGGTACGACTGAAGCGAGGAAAAAAGGAGAGGGATAAACTGTGGTATGACTCACTGCCTGTGGAAAAGGATGAGGAGGCGACTCCACAGAGCAGCGGCAAGTGGGCAATGAATAAACAGGTGGTCATTAGTTTCCTCTGCTTCAAAGCACATTGTGCAACGATTGGGCATCGGGATCCCTCTTCTCTGAAGTTGGTTGACCGTGAGTGCTCTTTGATGGAAGACCAAGCAATTGAAAAACTGAATTAATGGAAACTAAGCCTTGGCAGCAACGGATGGGGGGATTAAGGGGAAAGGTGGTGGCTGAATGAGCTTGCGATAGAAGGAGGAGACCAAGAATACTCCCAAGGGAGAGGAGAAGGGCACCAAATGAGCCTGTCACTGCACCTAAAAGGCATAAAGGTTGAATCCATGAGCGAGGAAAGCTCGAGGCACTCAAGCATTTCATCCAAGGAGGGCGACCTTCTGAAGATTGGAGTCCACAGTTGCCTATGACCGAGTACTTGGAATACATCCGACACTAACTCCTGCCTAATAAGCGTCAGCTGAAAGAGAGAAGGGAAGCGGTTAGAGAGGGGAGAGGGACCTAACCACAGGTCACACCAAAATATCGTCCGCAGGCACGCGCGCACGCGCATGCATGTTAGGATTGAAGATCTTGAGAATGCTTTGCAATATAGCCCAAATCTGTGACGCCGTATTATAAGACCAAGGTGGGTAGCCAAGAGGCAGATGGAAGGTGGTACTTCTGCTAGAGGACCGACTGCCATTGGTGATTGGATTGCGTGGCAAAGCGCCACCACCATTTACCCATGAGGGCAATGTTAGTAAGCTTAAGATTGCAGATGCCAAGCCCTCCTTGTTGTGTAGGGAAGCACACTTTGTCCCAAGATAAAAGGTGAAATTTGCGTTTGTCACTATTACCTTCCCAAAGAAACCTCTTCAAGAAGGATTGAGCCGATTGATGACTGTCACCGGCATTCTAAAGAGAGACATTTGAAAAATTGGAATGCCCGAGATGGTTGCCTTAATGAGAGTAGTTCTACCGGTTGGTGATAGGAAGTGGCCTTTCCAAGGTGCAAGCCTACGATCGAACTTGTCGATGATGAATGCCCAAGCACTAGGCATAGCAAGGGGGGAGTCCGAGATATGACGAAGGAAGGTTCTCGATGCGCATCCCCAACTCTCGGCAAAGTTGATCACGAGTGAAAATGGGATCAAGAGCAATCCTAATCATTTTAGACTTCCCAAAGTTGATCTTGAGTCCCATGGCCCACTCAAAGATCTGAAGGAACTGGTGAAGGATGGAGGACCATTGGGCCCACACTTAAAGCCGTTAAGCGTGCCAACATTGAAGAGGCGGGAAATGGATTGGCTAAAGACTTCCGCTATAATAGAAAAGGGGACAGCGGATCACCTGGTGCAAACCTCTAGAAGAAGGGAAGAAGCCCCTAGGTGAGCTATTGACTAACAATGAAAAGTGGGGGCTCGAGATACAACCCGTAATCCACATCCTCCACTTCATTCCAAAGCTCAACCTGTGAAGAGTTTCATCAAGAACCCCCCAATCCATGTGATCATAGGCTTTGGCCCAGATATGTTTCACAATAAGGCCAGAAGACTTGGGCTACTAGAGCACCATCAAGAATCTGGCGGTCTTTCACAAAAGCACCCCGTTGACGAGAAATAACAAGACTGAGGACTTTTCTTATTCGAGATGCCAACACCTTGGCCAAAATCTTATACCAGTTATTTAGGAGGCTTATAGATCGGAATTCCTTCAGTTCGTCTGGCCCTTCAATCTTGGTTATAAGAGTGATGAACAAAGCATTGAGAGCTTTATGGACGATGCCCCTACCATGGAACTCCTCAAAGAAAGCAATGACATCTTGTCACACGACATGCCAAAAAGTACTAAAGATGGTGACCAGAAAACCATCAGGGCCGGGGGCTTTGTCTTGGTCAAGATCGTGAATTGCCTTGACAATTTCCTCTTCGGAAGAAGGTTGCTCTAACCAACTGGCCATCTCGGAGGGGAGAGGAATGGAAAGAAAGATTACTTAGGGTATGTTTAGGGCTGAGAGGGGTAGAGACAAGATTTTGGAAATAGTCGATCAAAGCTTTCTGAATCTCGGCTAGATTCTTAGAGATAGAGTCATCCAATTTGATGTTGTTGCCACGCACACCGTACCTTGTAGAAACAACCTTCCACCGCTAGCCAAAGGGCTGGAGGAATAAAATCTAGGTCCAAGATTTCGACCAACACCTGCATAGCTCCCATAGGGAGCAGTTCCATCGATTTCCAGTGTGTCGTAATGAATGAGCCACACGCCTTACCCAGGGTGCGGAACGTTTCCGCTGTCCACACGTGAAGAGGGATGTCAAAAAATCTGACCCATACTTTCTGAAGTTTGAATGCCCATTCCTCTGAGGGCCAGGGAGAGAGAAAAAGTGAGGCTGCTCTAAACTTTGCAAGGTCGGTCTTCGGTAGATGGGGACAGAACTTGCCGAGGGAAAGATGAAGAGAGTCTTCCCAGCTAAAAGTCTCTTGCAACTGAGGTCGGGACAGCCCCAACGTCTTTGGGCCCAACTCTTGATACCCCTTAGATTGTCTCGGCAGGGGTAGAATGAACCGACGAGAGCCGCTGCCAGCATAGCAGAAATTGCCAGGTCAAGAGTACCAACCAGCACAGAAGGGCAAGGCAGAGAGAAGGGGCCGTTGCAGCGGCAGAGCAGGGGTGGCGTCGCACGATCCCAGGGACAACGGTGAGGGGCTGGGCAGGCAGGGATGGGATAGAATCGAGGGGTGGGAGGGATAGGCGAGAGATGCGTACCCGGGCAGGAGCTTTTCACGCCCATGGCACCCAAAGCTCCCTAGGCATAGCGGAGCTTTCATTCTTCTTCCGAGAGCCTATCAAATCCCCATATCACAGAAACAACTCTATACTCCTCAATAACAAGCAATAAAAAAAAACATAGTAGGGATTCTATCTAGAGGGCATTGATCAACTGGTGACAATAAGATCCATTTTGTGAAGAACAGTTAGCAAGAACCATAACTTTTTTTTGAGAAGAAGCAAGAACCATAACTTTAAGCCCTATGAGCCTCTGGAGTCCTGGGCAAAGATACATGCCCGTAATGAGAATCAGTCTATATTGGAATTAGAACACATCATTTTAAGAATTTACTTAAGGCCTAAACCCAATTGTGATAACATCAAATACCAGGATCAGCCAAATAACAGGGGTGGAGATACAGTGGATAATCATATTTAAAATTAAAGAAACTTCATGTCTTTTCTTCCATTGGGAACAGTTCCCAGTTCAATAAGCAAACATGGGTGTGCATGCCGGTGCCACATAAGAGTGCCTTAGTGGATCAGCATGTGCACAACAGAATCGCACTAGATGGGCCACTGCGATATACACCACCAGAATGATCATTTAGTGGGAACTCAGAACAAGAAGACAAGTAAGATATAATGCATTGATTAAAAGGAAGGAAGCTTCAAAGAGAGAACTCAAAACACCAGAAGGGTTCCCAAGTACAACCCAAAAATTTCACTTTTCGAGCAGACATGTGTCAGTAGCTTGATGGTGGTGGTGGTGGGTGTGGCTGTGGTGTGGAAAGGTGAGACAGTCAGTGGTCAATCCAACCTTCCGCCTTACCATGATCCTGAGCAAATATTTTGCATCTACATAATGCCCAACCTTGAATCACTCTAAGAAGTCAAAGAAGCACCACTAACATTATCCCGGAGATTTAACAGCAACCTCTTTACCAGACACCAACTTCAGATCAAAGCATGTAACACTCATGCTTTCCGATTACTGATTTTCTTCATTTTAATAAATAATTTTTCTATAAAAGCATCTCATTCAAAAGAAATCCTTCTCAACTCATCATCTGTTTTACCAAAAATACTTTATGAGTTACATTTTCATCAAAGAAATAATTCCAATAAATTTTTACTGCATATATATATTGACATACTTCAAGATATACTTATTTAGAAATAAATTGATAAAAGAATTAAAATGGAATTCGAAGGACGAAGTTAATGTTATGGGGAATGAGAAGATTGATTGTATTAAAAACGCGGCAAAATAAGTTTTCCAAGGATCTAGAGGGAAAAGACATTCAAATAAGGAGACTTGGTGGTAGAGTGACGAGGTTCAAAAGGCTATTAGCAAAAGACAATCATGTCACATAGCTTGGCAATGGAATAGAAATATCAAAACTTAGAAGCATATGAAAATGTAAAGATAATAGTAAGGCTAGGGTTAAGGCATATAATGATCTATACAATAAATTGGGGATGAGAAGGTGAAAAAGATTCCTCCAAAATAACAAAAATGAGAGAGAGGATGTGTAGGGACCTAGATCATGTTAAATGCACTAAGAGTGAGGATCAAAGGGTCTTGGTGAAGAATAATGGGTCAATAAAAGGTGGAGAATTTATTTTAAAAATTGTTAAATAACAAACACTATAGAAGCACGACGTTAAGAGGAACATTTGACATAAATGAGGTCAAAGGTCACTGACACATTTGTAGGCTTAGGATACCTGAAGTGAAAGCAACTTTTAGAAAAATGAAGATAAGAAAGGCTTTAGGACCAGATAGTATATCGATAGAGGCTTGAAAGTGCATGGGAGACATCAACATATTTTGGTTAATTAAGCTATTCGACAAGATTTTGAGAACAAAGAAAATGGCATACGAATTGAGAAAAAGTGTTGTGGTACCTATTCACAAGAACAAAGGAGACAAACAATGTTGTACGGACATCGAGGGATTAAACTAATGAGTCACACTATGAAGTTGTGGGAAAGAGTGATTGAACAACAGCTACAATATGAAATGAATATATCAGAACATCAATTTCGTTTTATGCAAGGGAGATCAACTGTTGAGGTTATTTTCCTACTTGGACAATTGATTGAGAAGTCAAGGGATAAAAGAAAAGACCTCCAAATGGTCTTTATTGATTAAGAGAAAGCATAAGATAGAGTAACTAGAGAGCTAGTTTGGTGGATACTAGAAAAGAACGGAGTCTCTAAAGGATATATTGACTTGATGAGAGATATGTACTAGTGTAAGAGCAATTAGCGGAGAGACAAGTGAATTTTCAGTGACAATACACCTATATCAGTGGGTAGCATTGACCCCATATCTGTTTGCTTTAGTTGTGGACGAGTTAACTAGACATCTACAAGAAGAAGTACCATTGTGTATTGTTTGTATATGACATAACTTTGATTGATAAGACTAGAGACGATGTCAACGCATAGTTAGATCTTTGGAGAGATCCTCCAATTAATCTAAAAGTTTAAAATTAGCTAGACTAAGACAGAATATATGGAATGCGAGTTTAGTAATAATAGGAGTAGAAACGAGGAGACTGATGGTGAACAAGTACCTAAAAGAAATTATTTTCGATATCTTGGGTTGATAGTCCATGAGAATGGAGAGATTGAGGAACACATAGATTTAGAGTTGGGTGGATGAGTGGAGATATGCTTCTGGAGTCTAATATAATTGTCACATACCAATGGGCAAGTTCTACAAGATGGCTATTATCATCATCACCATCATCATCATCATCATCATCATCATCATCATCATAGCCTTTTCTCAACTAAATTGGGGTCAGCTACATGAGTCATAGTCTACCATTATGCTCTATTAAAGGTCATATCCCGACTGCGAGGCTATAAGTCCCCATATCTTTTCGAACTACTTCCAATCACGTCCTTTTGGGCCAACCCCTTGCCCTTTTAAGTCCTTCCACTTAAACTAACTTGCACCTCCTGACAGGTACTGTATTTTACTTGGTCGGTGCCACACATGGCCACACCTAAGTCTATTTTCTCGCATCTTATCGCTTATAGATGGATGTAGTGAGAAGAGATACGGTAACTTATAGTATGACTGAGGGTATTGCCTTTGATAGAGTAATATGACAGGACAAGATTCGTGCAGCTAGAGAGAATGCAAATCTAGAAGCAGATGGCATCAGATGAAATGAGTAGATCGGAAAATATGTGGTTGGATAATTTGAAATCGAATAATCAAGAAGCCACAAAATTTTAGTAAACTGAGGTAAGATATCATTGGTGATCAAGAAACTACCAACTTGAACCCCTGGATGAGGAACAACAAAATACTGACAGATGATGGAAATGGATCTTGAGAAAACAACACATGAAATAAAGAGGTCTAAAACAAATGTCAAAATCACAAACCAAATGCAGAAGTCACAAAAGCTTCGAGTGTCATACATTCTATCTGAGTTTTCTGTAATCGACAGACATCAAAATGCAAAAATTGGACTCTATGCAGGGAAATAACCATGATGAATTTAAGTACAAATGCAACAAGCACAAAACTTATATATAAATGGGATGACCACAATATACCTGCATATATATCTTCACTTATGTTGATTACTCGTGATGCCTTGCTGATACCACCTCTCGTTATATGGAAAACTCTATCAAAAACATCTGGATGACCATAATGCATGCGGACCCTACATAGAGGAAGGAAATCATACATCTTATATTACTCTAAGAAAATCAATAAACCACAAACAAACTAAACGAAGCATATACCATGCCAACTTACTTAAGAGGGCTAGCCAAAACACGCTGACCCAATGTCACAAAACTCGTCTCTTGGTTGGACATAAACGAAGCTAATGAGGACACACTACAGAGCAATTCCAACAAAACATGTCAACTTAAGCATAGCACCAGTTGGTGATCGTACTACAATTAATACAGAACTAAAGCATAATACGAGAGCCATTTTCCACATACCTTCCCGTAAAGACATGCTCACGAACACCAAGAATTGTTGGCGGACGTATTCCATGAGGAGAATCAAATTCTTCAAGAAGATTTCTCATTTTCAAAGCTTCCTCAAAATAATTATCCTTTCAAGAGAAGAGCCAAAGCATTAGATAGGTAAATGCCCAGAGAATGAGACCAAATGAGCATGAAAAATCGCACAAGAGTTACAAAAAATGGTTAAGTAGAAGAGGATTTCCATGACCACAAGGCTTGATAATGCAGATAACCTGAGCAACATTCATCCAGAATGCAGCTAAATCTCCAACAAGGATCTACCGTTTCTTTAAGTAAAATTCTTTAGCAAATTTTTCCATCACGAAGGGCCAAAGGAGTAAATGGCCACAAGAAATCACATGCCAACGCACTCTGTATGCTGTAACTTTTATATATGCCTCAGCAACGAATATATACGTTCAGTATCCCATCTACATGTTAGAAGTTCTTTTCTTTGTCACATTACAGGAAAAGGATAAGGAGTACTTGATTTGATGTTACCATGACTCATATACTTTCTATTGTCCTGCGTTCATGACTGATGACACAGTCAGTCACTAAGCATGCGCCTTGTATACTGGTGTCAACACTTCATTGGGATGCGATAGAAATTAAGACATAAATTTGCCAATATATATGCATCGAAGATCAACAAAACATCATTATATAAATATGAATCTACTAATTTCTGCACACTGCTAATTTGAACATACCAAAGTCAATCAACGTACTTAATACACACAGGGTATGACATAAATGTACGCGCATATATTTCCAATGGTGATTGCATGGAAAACGAGGTTCAAGTAGAGGAATCTGATGAAAACACTTGATTACTTTATTGTTGGCATTGGTTGATTAGAACAGCAAGTTTAACACAATATTTACAACAAAACAAAAAAAATTATGGAGAAAAGGTTAATTCTAAAACATCCTGGCATGAGAACTTCATTGTAGATAGGCTGAAACTTGTTGGCCTGAACCAGGATGGACAAGAAACAATAGAATTCAGAATGAATACATAGGAGGAAACTTAGGTGTGGCTTTGATAGGTGATAAGATGAGGGAAAGTGAACTTAGGTGGTCTGGCCATGTGCAGCGTAGACCTAATACAACTCTAATTAGAAGGTGCGATTTGGTTCAAGCGGAAGGCTCTATAAGGGCAAGGGGAAGACCCAAAAGGGTATGGATAGAAGTAGTGAGAAAAGATATGGCGATATAGCCCTTGATAGAGAAGAATGGAGGTGCATGATTTAACATAGCTGATCCCAAATAATTGGGATAAGGATTGGATAATGATGATGACGATGAATAATGGTAAATCAATCATACGCCTTCCACAATTTTTTATTCTTTTATTTTTTTAATTTTTTTTAAGCTTACTCAGGACCTTGTTGTTCACAGACCCCGAGATTTAGGTCAAAGTGACCAGGATTTGAAAAACAAAGAAAATTTGGTTACAGCAGTTTGGATGCATTAATTTACTGAAAAATCATGATTTCCATCACTGTTGCACTTCCCACGTTCACATGTAGGAAGTGTGATGCAAAGCACGTTTTGGCAAAGCGGTAACTTCATGCTAACCCATGGAAGCTGAGGCTACTAAAGTATGGTGGAAGATAGGGCTTTGGCAGCCCTGTCTTCCTTGAAACAAATGTGCCCTTATAGTTCCAGAAAAATCATGGTATAGAGGATCTCTTTGGGCATGTCCACCAAAAAACTGCTAAGACTTTACTCTTTATTTCTTCAACTTTGGCCATCTAGGAGAAACCGAAGATTTCAACTTCTTCAACTGAACAAAGCAAAAGTTTACAAAAGCAATGCAAATGTGATGCACGACAAATGGCAAAACGACAAAATAACAAATATTACTCCAACACAATGTTCAAGAATGCAGAGGCGGGAAAAAAAGTTTTAAAAAGGAAAAAAGAAATGGTTTTTATTTGTAAGAGTTTTAAAAGAAAAAAAATATGGGTTATCAAAAGAGTTCTAGTTATAAAAGGGAGTAATGAAAGAACTTACAAAAGCAAATTCGCCTAGGAGGCCAGGGTTCTAGACCGCTTAGGCGGTTGGGCGGGCAGGAGCCTAGATACCTGGGTAGCAATATTTTTGGGGGTACCAAAAGGAAGTAAGAGGCTACTTTAGGTAACGTGTAATAGCCTTACCCCATAATGTAGTAACTTTTTATCTAGGGGTATTTTAGGTAATTATTTAAGACCAAAGTAGAAATTCATGATAGAAAGAAGAGCATTTATTAATTATAGTGCAAAATGACATCATCCACATGGGATGTGACATCACCCACATAGAGTATTAAATGCTACTAAATTCTTATGAAATATCTATTCTACCCCCCTCCTAATGATGAAAAATACTCGTGTTTAAAAAAAAATTGTACTACAAAGCAAGGGTAATTAATGATAAAACAAGAGTAATTAGTGTCCAAAAATGTTGAGTACATTAAGTAAATGCTCATATGTAATGAAGCATTGATTGATGAGTAGATTAGGTGGCAGTGCAAGAGTGCTCCATGTGTAAAGTGAACGGGTGGTAAAAGTTATAAAGGTGAAAGAGAAAAATGATAGTGATTATCAATTATAATCAATAAAAGGAGAAGAGCATTCCATGTGTAGGTTGCTTGAAAGCAAAGTCTTAAATATTTTCGCTTGTTGGAACTTGGAATTAAACCATTGGTGGGTAGTCCCACATGAACCCACGCATTAATAAAAGCAGTAACACATGCTTGTCAAAAAATAAAAATTAAACCATTGGTGGGTAGTCCCACATGAACCCACGCATTAATAAAAGCAGTAACACATGCTTGTTAAAAAAATAAAAAGCACTATCAGTAACAACTTTAAAAACATGAAGCCCTGTGAGCGAGTACTTAAGAAGGGTGGTACTAGGTGGGTGTCCATACCCGCCTAGGCGGGGGCCTTAGTACACCTGCCTAGGACCTACCGCCTAGGCAGTTTGAGAAAATTGCCGCCTAGGCAGTCAGGCAGCTGAATTTTTGTACATTGGTCAAACACAATTAAAAGAGCATTTCGGTAAGCTAAGTGGCAGCCCTCTAATTCTGGTTGGCCAGTCCACAATTGGAGCTATGCCGATTATTCAAGTCAGTTTAGGTAATTGCAAATTCTGGCTCACATACAAAGAGGGGGTTGTGCTGTATTAATAGTACCTGCACCACTAACATGCATCATATTCATGCTCCACAATCACCATAGATTAGACAGCTATATAAGTTGAAATGGAATATAGGGGCCAATCAAATGAACCCCACCATAAGTGACCAAATATAGAAGGCCATTGAGATGAGTCCTAGATGTTATTACGCAAGTAAAAGGAGCCATATATGAACCCATTTCCAAGATGAAGCTAAATATAATAAGCAGCCTAAATCATTCATTCCAAATAATGAATGCATTATTACATCCATGAGCAACCACATCTTGTGTTTTGCTATGACAATGATCATTATATATTTGCAAGCCTGAAACCAAGCAAAAGCTTCATGATGCTTCTAACTTCTAACGAATGAATTATTACTTTAACACCAATAGTAAATCTTCCAAAATAGTACAAACTAATCCTCTTTGCTAGATAGAAAAGGATTCCAGATTTTTACAGTGCCGTCTATAGGCCATTCAAAAGTAACTTTAACTTTTGATTTGTTTAACATGTGTTTCTATTCACACTACATCAAAAACAGAAATATTATTGCAGCAAAAATTCCAAGATAAAAATGTCACCTGATTCATGTCAATTGTCTGCATCGCATTTCCACGAGTAAATATAATTGCATGGTTTTGGTTTTCTGGCTTCCCCTCCCCAAGTTTGGGGTTTCCAGGAAGCTTAACAGAGTAAATTTCCTGGGAAAAAGGAACACATGAAATTAATGTAAAAACAAAAGCAGAAAAATAAAGCAAGCATCAACACTAATCATTAAAGAAACCTTGAAGACATGATCCAACAAAGAAATCATAACATGGGAAAAGAAAATATCATGTACTACATCCAATCCAAATAATATCTACAGATTATAATTTGTAAATTCCTGGACAATTGATAGAGTGACGATAGGGCTAAGTGAATATGCTTAGTAGTAACATGTTTCATCACAAGCTGATCAATGTCCTCAAAAGTACTACCTCCCTCTAGATTTTCACATGAGATTTTGAAGCCCAAAAGCACCCAGATACAAATGGTTAATGCAACCCTAAGTGGATCGAAGATGTAAAAGGATTCCAGAATGAAAGAGATGCAGGAACCCTCTAGGTTTTGACGGAAAATTTTAGTAATCATAAAGATTACAATGCTGCATAGAATAATTATAACTAAAATTACCTCGGGCAGAAAGCAAATATATACGTGTGATGTCACAGAAGCTATGTGCAGTGAACAATGTACAACACATGTATGAGAATTTGCTTATCATATCATGTTTAGATTCTCAACAGTGTCACAAGCAGTAAAAACAAAGAGCAACCACTTTTGATAATGATTTTCTAAAGAATTCAAATACAAGAGGGAGCACCACCCTCAATGGATATTGACAAATCAAAACATAGATCCACAGACCATTTAGGCGACCTGCACGTTTGGATCTATTCTGTCATGCTCAGTTAGGATACAAAGTACATAAACTGCCGATGTGTTTATTTCCGCACCACAAGTGCGAAGCACATAGAAGTCCGGCATCACCATTCCAATCCAAATATTCATACCACCACTTGTGGGATCCTTTCTTCATCAGGTTGCGAATCCTGACACTGTAATTTTGGCTTAGGGACCTATTGCCTATTCTCTTGGGTCTTAGACCACACTGCAGAGTTCTCTTCCTGATACCACTTTGGTATTGCCAGATTGTTGGGGTACTGTTGCCAAATAGGATTTTTGGTAGACAACATCAGATGCCTCTGGGGATAGTGTTTCCTTCAATTCTGGCCTTGAATATGTCATAGCAGGAAGAACTGACAGTAGAATATTCATCTTCTTGGGCTTCCACTTTTAATCTTCCCCAGTCTGGTGCAGAAAGCACAGTGGGTTATTTGAGGGTTCATGTATAAAGAGACTATAATGATCTTGTTTAAGTGGAAGAGATATATCGGTGATGCAATAATGGCTTCTAGTTTGCAGGTCTGACTAAGGGGTTTCGAAGGGTGGAATGGGTAGATATTTTGGGATTTTCATTGTCATATGAAGTGCCTTGGTACTCTGAATTGTGGCACTAGTTCGCTTGACCAATGGTTTTTTTCTTTTCCTAATGTATACTGTAATAAGGTCATTTTTGGTAATATGTCAACCCTCTTGAGCTCCATACACCTGATTGCTGTCCACTTCCATGATATACTGGATAGACGTGCTACAAAAAGGGCCGGGCCATCATATGAAGTGCCTTGGTACTCTGAATTGTGGCACTAGTTCGCTTGACCAATGGTTTTTTTTCTTTCCTAATGTATACTGTAATAAGGTCATTTTTGGTAACATGTCAATCCTCTTGAGCTCCATACACCTGATTGCTGTCCACTTCCATGATATACTGGATAGCCATGCTACAAAAAGGGCTAGGCCGTCATATAAAGTACCTTGGTACTCTGAATTATGACTCTGAATTATGGCACTATTTCACTTGACCAATGACCTTCTCCTCTGTCTGTGGATTCTCCTTCCACTTGCCCTTGTCTCGGTCAGTTGATTCACCAAATCAATCTCTTTCTGTCTATGGTCAGTCTGTTCTGGACACTCTGCCTTTTCAAAATCAATCTCTCTTCAGTCAGTGGAATCGCCAACTCTCGCACTCGGCACAAGGAGCTGTACCTGGCCTTGACTTATGATCAAGGTCAGATCTAAAAAAACAGAGGTGGCATCTTCCTGTATCAGCAACAATTTCATTTGTTTCGACGGAGAAGGGGAGATCCACCTTCTTAATATTTCTACATCTAGGATCCAACACGTATCATTGGCAATAATAGGAACTTCATATGGCAAGGAAAAGTCTGATTCAGAGGGAGAGGAAGAGGCAGAAATTGGAACAGAAATTTTTTTTCTTTTCCTAATGTATAATGCAATAAGGCCATTTTTTGGTAATATGTCAATCCTCTTGAGCTCCATACACCTGATTGCTGTCAGCTTCCATGATATACTGGAGAGCCATGCTACAAAAGGGGCCGGGCCGGATAAAGCAGCTAGAGTGCTCGTATAGCACATGTCCATTCCAATTACTCTTTCCTTTTTCTGATTGTTCACATCTCAACTACTTCATTACCCCACATATTTATGAGAACATTTCTTATTTTGGAACTTTATCAGAAAAAAACCATTTCTTTATTTTGGCAAGTCCCACTTCATGTTTCTCAATGCACATGTCCAGAGGGAGACAAATGGGGTGACTATTTAACCAACCAGAAATTCTTTGTACAAATCACAACACTACCATAATCTTGGCAATATTTTTTTATCATCAAACAAATGTTATATATTAGAAAATAAACGATACCATACTCACACACCGTTGACACAAATGGAGTTAATCAAGACCTCACCAACTAGAAAATTTCATGCCAGTACAATCTGATCTGACAACTGGTTTGACCCAATTTTGACTGGTTCAACCTAGTTTTTAGCGTTTACCATTTTCAGAGTTCATATGGACTGTAATAGAGAGGATGGATCCAATCAAACCATTTCAGAATGGTGTCAACAATATAGAGAAATTGTAAGTATTTTACTACATTCATGAAATTACAATTCTACATCACTTATTGACTGCCCCTGCCCGAAGATTTCTCATTTCATATTCAAATTAGGTACCACATCATAAATTTGGATACCCCAGCCCACAATTTGTAACATGAAAATGGAACCAAACGCAAAAAATAAAAGATAAAAAATAAATATCAAGTTTATTACAAATAGTTCCATGAATTTAGGCTCTCAAATAAGGGCACAAGGTTGCTCTACATTAGCCAAAGTACCATATCTACCATAATTTAATAGATGTTCCACTTCTACAAGGTAGTGTTGTAGCAAACCCCTCTGGCAACAATTTCACAATGTTGAAAAATTCAATTACATTCACTAATTCCAGTAACTAAATAAGGGAGTAACAATAAAGAGAATACAACTTAAAAAGAATTTTGGAATAAGGCATCATGATAATAACAACATCAAGGACATATTTCTGAACATAGAAAAATAATTCACCTTATCTTTCCCGTGCACATCAGCCTTTACAAGTTTTGAGAAGTATTCCCTTTGAACTTTGCCATCCTTTAATGTCTCAACCTCATCAATGAAGGCAACCCTTAGGGCCTCATTCCTATAAATATTGTAATAATACATCGAAGAAATTTCAGCATAATGAGCAAAAAAACACAAAAAGGTGACTGTCCAGTATAATAAGGAATAACCAAAACACAGGTATGTGAAGTTAAAAAAAAATACACAGTATACACATAAAATCAAAGAAATAATTATATGCCATATGCTAAATGAGTGTAGTTATGAGGGTCTAACATGGCATGAAGACAGTCAACAGTTTTAAATACTTGGGGAGACACTTAAGAGACAAGTTGGCATTTGTCATGAATACCATGTCCACAATTCACATCAGAGGGTGCTCCTCTAACATTTAAATATTTAAGTTCACAAATAGTAAGACTGCATAAAATGATTTAGAAAGATTATCAGACAGCATTTTAACCTTATCACAATTGTGTGATAGAAATAAACATGTGCAAGCAGAGAAGCAATAACAATTGGGCACTGTCAATAAACATCATTTTGCTGCCGGCTTTCTTTCACATTAAGTATGCCAATAAGCATTTCACATTAATCCAAATTCCAAATATATAAGTCACGAAAGACTTCGAATTGTGACTGCAAGAAAAGAAAGCCAAAACGGAATGCTATGGGTCAACGACAAAGAGAAAAGCCTCTCACATCCCCAAGATTACACCACTCATATTTTCAACAAAATAAACGACAATGAGCATTCTGTGAATTCATCTCCCTTGTCCAAAAAGTTCTCCATTTCAACAGGTATAACAAGCCAAAGACAATGAGAAGGTACTTGACCATGCACGAAAGGATACATACATAGATGCATGTTGGGGTTTGTAGCCTTCAAAGGCCGTGAGAGTATGTAAATATAATAAATGATGGTGAATTGTGCACTTCAATAAGAGTATATGATGCTGACTTAGGGTTGCGCGATCTATGGTCTAGACCATGTCCAAAATCCTCTACCTTGGACATAAGCACTATGTTGAGGGTTTAGAAGGTCATCCCTTGTCAAGTCGAAGAGATGCCCAGGAACGATGTTTGTAAGCCATGAGAGCTTCTTGGTCTCCTGTGCGCAGATATAGGTTTGCAAGAGCGATGGCCAAATCCTCAACAAAACTTCAACACAACATGTATATCTAATAGCCGCATTTATGGGAAGCAACCTATAGAGGGATATGTGTACCAGTGCATAAAGATAGCCCCCTTTGTATTATAATGATATGTGATCTGACTTGGTCTTAAGGGGAAACTTGTAATCCACATACTAGGACTACAGTTCCACGGTTTATTAGCCAACTTTGACAGGCCAATTATGAATCATTCCACATGATTGTGGGTCATGGGTCCTATTGGTTGGTTTGAGAATAAAGTTGTGGATCATGGATTCTAGCATGGGTAAAGTGCCCTGACAGTCACTTATATTTGACCTATTGGTACCAATCCAATTCAAGGGATATTTCTGAGCGTTTTAAATTTTTTAAGAACCCAGAAAATATTATTTTTAACAATATTTAAGTTTCTGTGATTTTTGGATATTTTCAAAATTTTGAAATTGAGTTTAAATTAATAAAAAAAACCCTTGAAGGTTATTTCTGAATTTTTTTTACAAGGAAGTGTTTTGGAATTATGTTTAAAAGTTGTGGGACCAACGTGGGGGGTAAGGGTCCAGCTCCCACTGGTGTGGGGCCCACATGGTGTGGGACATGGGGTCCACATGGGCCACACGCCTCACACAGTGGGACTCCCATGTTCCCATTAATTTGGGAATCTTTGTGGAAGCCAATTTTTTTAAGTAAATGAAAAATATCCTACTTGGAAATATCCTGAGATAATCTTAGTGAAAAATATTTTATAAGATATTTTTGGAATCTAGATTATTTTGACCAATTTTTTATTTTATGTTGAATTCGTAAATATCCCTTTGTAAGGTTAAAGGAATTCTAAATAATTCAAGAGATATTTGACTGGTCAAAAAACTATAGAGATTAGAAGTGGATAATGGGTTAAATTTAGGCGATAAGGTTCTTTAAAATCCTCCCTAAATCATGATGGCTAATTTTAGGGATAGATGACTCAAATTATTTATTTCACCCCACAAATTACCTACATAATTTTAGATAATGACGAATCCTAATCTGATTAGAACACCCTAGGGCCCTTGAGGCATATATAAGGAGGGAAAGCCACCACATTCTCAACACACTTCTGTCCTCTCTCTCTCTCATTTCCTCTCTCTAGGTTGCATGCCACCTCCTATAAGGTTTTTGGGGTGGCACATGCCAAGGCGGGGGGGGGGGAGGTGCCATTTTTATGGCATACCCCAAAGTTTAAAAGGGTCTTAAGAAACCCTAATTGTGACCCATGCTCTCAGCCCCATAGATTTCTGATAAGGTTGCTTCTCAGTTCAGATTGGTGGATTCAGCAGGATGTAAGCATAAAGTGCGCCAGCTGTCAGGTGATCGGGTGTGAGATGCACCAAGTCCAAAGGGGACAACCATAGGTAGGAAGTTGAGTAAGTCTTCCTAGTTTTTATTTTATTTTGCTGTTCCTGATTCATATTTGTTCCCCAAGTAGTAAGTTTTAATGCAATTTTGAATAGAAGTCCTTTTTTGCAACAAGATTTAAAGATCCTAGACTGTAGTACGTTTAGTTTGCATTGTATTATAGCAATTATAAGTAGGAATTCCAGCTATTAATAAAGAAAAGATGAAATTTTTGAATTTATACTCTAGAATTCTACATAGCCACTGCTTTTCAATGCATGCATCCAAGTGTATGTGAATGCATGTGCTAATCAACTTATATGCACATGTCAAGCGTGTGCAACCATCCATGAACATTTGTGTACAATACTACAAGTCAAACCGGTGTAGCCAAAGGTTAGCACATATATGGTTAGGCTGCCCCTCCAAAAACCAAAAGTACATACAGACAAAGATTCACAACTCTCTTTATGAGAGTAGTAATAATCTCATGAGCTTATAAAGTAATCATCCTAACCTTTGCATTAACAAAGCAATATCAGAAGCTTCCGGCTTATGTTGTTCTTTCTGTTTCCCATATATTTGACAGGTTACAACATATGTAAACTTCAAATCTGCCTGAGCCCGTGCCTCACGGGATAACTCAAAACCTTGGGTGTTTGATGCATCATCCTCACCCAGTGCTTCTTCAGGATCTGAGACCACCAGGATAAACTGATTATCCACAAATTTAATATTATAAAATACACAGATAGAGTTCGGTCATACCTCCAGAGGCATTCCTTTCCAAATAGCTCTGTAGCACAAGTGCTTTCCTATAGTACATCATCCCACGAACTGTACAGCCGACATCAATATGAGGGAAAAATGAATCCCAATCCATCGCTGAAGTAAAATGTCCTCATACCAAATCATAAGAAACATTGCCATGTTATTTCAAGGAGAAGACAGTTACCAGTTCTAGCCAAAGTTTGCCCACGGTAAGAAGCCCAAAACCTTAGCTCAAGCAAATCATTCGGATTACTGAACAAGCTTGAGTCAGATACATTTTCATCTCTGCCTATTCGGGAGAGAAAGTTCTTCCACTCATCTGATATAAGCCAAACGTCTCATGTTAATAAAATTAGTAGTTGCCACCACGGATGGGGTTAATACTTCAATTGAAATAAAATTTTAAACTTTAACAATTTTTTTTAAAAAAAGAAGTACTTCAATATCTAAAGGACCAATGGTTTATAGAATTAAAACAACAATCGCAAGCTTTTTACAACCAATTTAACATCATTAAAAAAATACTTGACAATAAGTAAAGAGGTTAAGTAAAGGGAAACACAATACAACAATAGGGAATACTGGGACGACTTAGACCCGACCTGCTGGGTCCAATGTGTTGAACCCAGTTCAGGTCGACCAGATCCGATTGCCACACCTACATACTAAAAGAGAAAAGACCCCTACATATGAGTTATCTCCCTCTATTACATCAAGTAGAGAACACACATGTGATAATAATCAGGGTAACTAAGTTATTTAAATGCTCAACAAGTGTGATCTACACCACTAGAAAGCAAACACCCAAAGAGAAACGAATGTAGATGTTGACTACTCATTCTGTGGGGTAAGTAAAGGAAACACAGTAGAACAGTAGGGAATACCTGGAAATATCTTTTGGAGGTAGAACAAAATAGAAATTCCATCCTCATTTTTCTTTTGAAGTTCATCCTTGCTATACAGCACTACCTCTGAGTAATACGGAGTAAAAACACTGCACAAAAGTGTACAAAAACTTTGAGGAGCTGCCCCTCAGAGAGAGAGGGAGTTGGAGAGCTTACCTAAAGGAAACCATCCCTCTCACAGGCCTAGCCACAGGCATGTTCATAAATAACGAATTGGTGAAAAACTCAAGCCTCCTCCTGGCCTCTAAGTTTTTGGGAATATTTGCAGCAGACTCATTAATAGTCAATAAGCGATGCAACCTTTTCACTTGTGACTTCTGCATTTCATTTGATTTTACTCAGTCTAACATAAAGGAGGTCTTTGCATAATAAAAGACAATCTGATCTAGTACACAACTTCAAATGAATGATTTCTAAAACAAGTCCCCACGGATTAAGAAATGGTACTTACCAATTCCAAATCATTCGGCCAGGCCAGCTCAGAGAAAAGGGTTCCCTCAGTCCTCGCTTTTGCCAAGATGCTCCATGTATTGTAGTGCTCTCTTGAACATACACAAAAAGAATGCTTAAAAAAAAAGAACATACACAAAAAGAAAGGTCAAACTGCATTAAGGAAAAATAATTAAATTGATGACAAGGTTTTAACCGTACTTCTTGTCATATGAGAGGATATCGTGTTGCACAATATCGTAGAGGTCTTGGACAGCTTTCACAACCCCCTTCGCCAGATCAGGAGTTTTTTCTTGTATCTGTGGAAGGAAGTCACCAGAAACTGTTTTGATACAGTATGCATCGGTATATTTCGTTGATTCATTCAGTTATCACATTATGTCCAGCATCCATACTAAGAAAGAAAGAGTTCTCTCATATACATGTCACACCAACATTTTTTTTTGATTTTGGGAACTGTAGGAGTCAGAATATAACAAGTTTTTTTTTTTATTGCGGGGAAGACAACAAACTATCAGTGACTGTCTACTATGGAGATCTCGCCTCAGAGAAATCTACTCAATAGACACCAAAATTACCAGCCCCAAATTAGCCCTCCCTTCTACAGATATCTATCCTAACAAAGAGTTTAACAGTCTTGTGCTAGACCAATTTGAGATGATGTGTAGTCATCCACAGGATCCTCATCTAGTTGAAAAATTCTTTTGCAGGAAACTGTCAAAGAGATAGTTCAATATAAATCCATACTCAACTAAAGCACGTCAGTCCCATTCAAGTAGAAATAGAATCAAGTACTACTAAAAGGAAACATAGGCCATACGGTTGTCTTTAATCCTGAGTGAAAAGCAAAATTAAAAGCAGTTCAGATACGTCACAAAATGAGCACAGTATATGATTATGGATGGAGTTATCCATGAGAACTCTGAAGTTAATTGTACTTGTGAAAGAAAGAACTAGCAAAACCTACCAACTGTAAATCCAATGCACTGACAAACCAGTTGACCAAGAAGATCTACATGGTTGAGTATCACAGAGGAACAAAGGCTAAAACAGCATAAAACTGCTACTTGCTAAAGAACAAACTAGGGTACACACAAACTTGAGTCATTGATATAACCAAACCAACCAAGAATCATACAAGAATCATATGAGAATCACAAATTTAAATAACTGAAAACAAGAATAGCTATTTGTCATGTTAGGCACTGACATGACTGTCAGTGACCACATAATCGTGCATCCAAAGCAACCTTTGGAGATGGTAGTTGTTAGGTATCACAAGAACCCTTATTTTGGCCCCTCAAAAAATTAATTTCACTCCAAGGATTCAATGCACAACTCAAAAACTTAGAAGCTGCACTCCTAAGAATATAGACTACCATCCAACAGTACTAAGAGAAACACATGACAAATGCTCAGTTCCAACTTGCTTTGCACTTTCATAGAGAAAGGAACTTTAAATCGTATTTAGAAAGACAGAATATGAAAAGCATATCATCACCAGAAATTAACATCACAATGCCCCAAACACTGAAATATATTCCAAATACTTAGGCCAAAAGTCTAGGCATGTAAGCACATCAAAATTTCAGATTATCCTCACTGATAAAGATGCTCAGAGTGTTGGGTTTTGTGGTCTTTAAAGGCCTAGAGAGCTTGCAAATATGATATTTTATAGTAGAATATGTATTTAAGTGGGAGTGTGTGTGTTGACTGACTAAGGTTTGGGCGGTTTATAGCTTAGTTATATCCAAAACCCTTACCTTTGGGTGTATGGCACTACTGAGAAGGTTTTACAGTGGGTCATCCCTTATTAAGGTCAGAGAGATGCCCATGGATGTTCTTTTGCATGCTAGGAAAACTGTGTGGGCTCCTGTATGCGGTTGTAAGCTAGTGAGAACAAGGGCCAAAGCCTCAACAAACTTTCACACGATATGAACACATGACATCCAGATTACTGGGAAGTTTTAGAGGGACACGTGTGCATGTGCATAGAGAGAGCCCCCTTTGCAATCTGGTGTCAAGTGCTAGACTTGCTCTTAAATGGGGGGTAATAGTAATCCACATTCCAGAGTCATGGTTTCATTGTTTATTATCCAACTTGGAAAGCCAATCATAGGTCCCTGCTTTGAGAGTGTGGGTCATGGGTCTTTATAGGGTTGGGATAAGAAAACGGTGGTGGATGATGGTTCTTGGGTCAAGTGCCCTTATTATCATTAATTTTGACCAATTGGTACCAATCCACTCCTGGTATATTTTATTTTGATATTAAAAACGTTTTTATAATTTTTTAATTTTTTCAGAATTTTAAAATTTTATTTCTGTTGTAATATTCATCAAAAAGGCATTTTTAAAATTTTTAGACCATGACAAAGCACGTGTGGGGACCAAGGATCCAGCTCCCAACATGTTGTACCACCCATGTGAGGCCCACGTGCTCCATTTTCTTTAAAACAAAATATGGTATGACCCACTTATTTAAATTTAAATGTGTCACTTTTAGTTGAAGTTAGTTAGATAGGGAATCTTCTAATTTTAAAATAAATTTGGTTTCCTTGTTTTTTCTTCTATTTTTTTTTTTTTTGACAAGGCTACATAGGAATGGAACTTGAGACATTAAAAACCCAGACTCTACCGTCTTGACTCAAGCGCAAATCCGATTTTGGTTTCCGATTCAAGTGGGAGTTTTAAAATAAAGCATTATCTTTGGCTTCTTCAAGATTATGGAAGAATTAGATAATGACGATAGTGGTTATATTTCAAATTTAAATAGGAGTTGGATTTAGGTCAAAATATATGGGGATAAAATTCTTATTTTTCCACCCAAAATCATGATGGCTGATTTGTGGGATGGATGGCTTTGATTAAATTTCTCACTGCATAGATTTCTTAATTATCCTAAAGGTCGAGTTGGAAATTAGAATAAAGTATACCTAGATTAGAATCCTACTTAAAGTAGGACATAGATCTTGTTTCTATTTAAACAAGATTTGAGCCCCCTCTCTCATTACAACAAGATTCCTCTCTTTCATGCCCCAAGTTCTCTCTCTCTATCATGTCATGTTCTCACTCTCTCACGCCATATTTTTCTCTCTCTTTATCAAAGTTTAAAATCGAGTGATCCCCACTTTTTGCCTTAGAGAGAGTCACACCACCCTCTCTCTCATCTTATTTGAGTGACTTCTATCAAAGAAAACAAAAAGAGAAAGGTTACACGGTCAAACCCTAAGTGAGGTTTACTCATTTTTTAAGAAGAGATGTATAGTTAGCCAAGAGAGAAATAAACCCTCAAGCCTTACCCTAGTTTGTTCCTATAGGGTTTCTACAAAACCTAGAATTGAGATCTCTAAACCCCTAGGTTGAATGGTATGGCCTGAAAAGCTTCCCATCTCAGAATTTTGAGCAACACCTAAAACGACTAAAAGTGCGTCATCAGTCAGGGAATTATGTGTGGGGTGGATCAAGACTTGTGAGGGTAACGTCAGGAACACATTGCATTAAAAATCATACTGGAAGATTGTCTATTGCTCCTGGAAGCGCATATTGTATTAAAAATCATAGTGGAAGATTGTTCATTGCTCTTGGATGTTTTTTATTTGCTTTGGCAATAAAAATAAAGATCCTAGGTTGTATCTAGGGTATTATTTTTATATTTACAGCAATATTTAGTGGCCTTTGTAAGTGGAATTCAGGTGTATTGAATAAAAGAAAAAAAAAAAAATTAAAACTTTGAGTTCCACATAGCCACTTCTTTCACAAAGGACATCAAAAGAGCCAACAAGAGACCAGTTAGTTTGCAAAAAAGAACTACTGCATAAATTATAGCACATACTGCAGTAACATTTCACATTCTAGCATAACAAGTTGAGAACTTGATTCATGAAACTAGCCATTTTCCAGGTTTCGTGATTATGCTTTTCATCATTGAGGTCATGTAGAATTCACAAAAATAAGAAAAACATTTTATAAATTTAAGAAAGAGGATTAGCTGAAAGAAAAATGAGAACTTGAAAACAAAATTAAGTTACCAGTAACAATGAATTCAAAGTGAGCTGCTTTCAAGGTCAACAATAAATATTCCATTCAACTCTAAGAAATGAACAATGAACCAATCATATCATCAATGTAAGAGCAGATAATTCTGCCTTGAAAGCGTGCTGTTCTCGAGTTCAACAATAAATACTTCATGCAACACCAACAGACTAACAATCACCTCTCATCTCTTCAATATAAGAGATGAAAAAGATAAAATAAAATGAACAAATAAGAAATACAAGTATGGTAAAAAAACAATAGCGATGCTCAATAGCTGCTATCAACGCAATTTCAGCAAAATGACATTGCATAAAGCTCACCAAAAATAAATAAAAAAAGGGTTGAACAGAGCTATGTCGCACAACAGGAAATTCACTCAATCAACAGTTTATGCAACTGATAGAAACTAGACAAGTACATACCAATATTCCCATCAATGCAGCAATTCTGGATAGCACAAGAGGTAGCTTGCTTAATTGAAATTCAGACTGAATAGATCCCTTGATTAAACTTTCTCTAATATCCTCAAATATGCGCTCAACCCTGTTACACAGGCATTATAGGGAGTGGTAGTCCCCTTTAGAACAATACTGAAGGGAGAGACATATATATATTAGAGTTTGCGTGTGTATTGAGAGAGAGACAGAGAGAGGGAGTGGTAGTTCCCTTTAGAACAATACTGACGGGAGTGACATTGATCGATACATCTACATATAAGTATTTGTGCGTATATCAAGAGAGAGTATATATATACATATGTGTTTGTGTGTGTATCGAGAGAGAGAGATAGAGAGAGAGAGAGCGCGCGAGAGAGAGAGAGAGAGATCACTGCAGAACACCATTGCTTACCATAACCTTCCAACACCCTCTAGTACAGCTAGCAAGATGAATTTAGTAATGTGGTAGCATTCCTCAACAGCATATTTCATGTAATCATCCCTTGAGATTCTTTCCCAGAGATCAGATTGTGTCTCCCTATTTTCAACTGCAATGTCTCGAGCCACAAATATCTGAAAAAGTTGCAGATTTAAAAGTAAGGAAACCTATATCTCAGCACACATCACCTGACACAGCAAGACTCAGTAGAAAAATGCATCATCAGAACTAAAGAAATACACATCACCGAAAAAGGAAATACTCCGCCATTGATTGCAATGAAAAAGGAATATTGGAATTTGACCTTGCTAGCAAGAAGGAAGAGAGGCCATTGAACCAGGGGAAGAGTGCCTGTATTACTCGGAATAAAAAGTAATTCCATCTCTCTGAAAAATTGTTAGAAAGTGTCAAAAGCAAATACACAGATCTCTTAAAAGCTTCTCTACAGATTAAGCCTTCAAATTTAAGGAAGTTAATCAATTTGTAATTCACCTGTCCGCGATATAATCTTCATCACGCAAATTTCTCACTATTTCATTCCAAAATGGAGCAAACTTAGCAGCATTTGCCTTTTTCAATTCAATGCGAACCTTCAGACAGCCCATTAGTGTTTTCTAGTAAGAACGTCATCCAGAGACATAACAAACTAGGCAAAGAACAAACTATTACAATCTCTAATGCAACCTACATATAACATTGATTGACCAAAATAGAGATCTATATTTGGTTATGCTACAGGGATAAGGGCAAGTAGGGCTTAATAAATACTAACACAGCATAGATGAGCATACAAGGATATATACAACAAGCAATTTGGTAGATGCGGGGCCTTAGTCAAAATCAATGAGAAGAGGAATTTCCATGAGGTTAAGTATTCAAAGTGCTAGGTAGACATACAGATGCATGAACACAAATAATGCAACTGACAGGGAGGGATGGTAGCAATGCAGCGACTTCCTGATAGGTCACACAAGTCCTTGCGAAGTTCTTGCACAAGAAGGCATAGCTCCAAAGCACTTGTCAAACATGATCATTGTGGTCTAGTAGTTCAGGGCAATCTCAGACATATAATACAAAAGCATGCACATAATCAAATAGACATGCACACAAACTTATATAATTCATGAAAGTAGCTATTGCCCAGCCCATCAACCACAGTCAAGATGGAGACCACCCCCTACAAGCTGCTTGAAGCCAACATTAAAGAAGGCTTTAGGGGCAACCTGAACCCTGCAGATTTTTGGGAGTATCATTGGGAATAACAAAGGTAGGACCCTTTTGGGACCACGGGGGGTGCTGCAATTCCAAAGTAGTGCAGGCAAATGCCTTACCTAGTGATATGAAGAACAGCCATCTTAGTTCATTGGAAAAGATTTGGGGCTTGTTGAAAATTCCCAGAATCATGACGTGCGAGAAAGAAAACACAAACAGTACTTTTTATCTCAGTGTGTGGATTTCCTGCATCCTCAGGAGACTAAAAGGCAGATTAATAGCTATGTTATTGCAGACTCTTGAGCTTAAAAAGAAGACCAAGGGAACTGTACTAAAAAAGTGATATGTTTTCTTAATATCTTTCTACACTCTTGTCGATATTTTTCTTTTGTACCCTTGCTTTCACTAGGTTGACTAATTCCATCAGTCATTTATAGAAACAAAAAACATGGAATGGACTCAAACCCATTGAACCTGCTCAATCAACTTAATCAAGTCCTAGAAAAATTGAAAACAAAGCAAAATTTTCCAAAAACGAATCCACAAATATGAACTAAACAATGCAATCAAACTTAAGCAAAAAAAACAAATAATGGCACAATAAGGGAAAACTCCTAACATCACCAGCTCATACCAAACTTATAATGTCTCAAAAGTATGCAAGGGCCCTTAAGATGCGCAAGTTCTAACATCCTCCAATCCAATCTCCAATGGTGCTTTAGTGTTGATCAAACATTTAAGTAATTCAAGTATTTACTCGTAGTTATGCCATGCAACTCCTATCTAATAGTTCCTAAAATCAAACATACCTCAGTAGCTTCGGTGGCAGGCCTGCATGGATGAAATGATTGTCAAAAGCATATAAAAAGGGCTTATTGTGAAACTAAAAATAACTATAGCACATGAAGGAAACAAGTGCTGCCAATCAGCAATCAGAATATCACCTTTTAGTTGGAGAAGCATAGAGGCGACTCATAAAAGCTTCAGGGAATTTCTCAAAGAACTGATGGACTGCTTCTAATGATCGTATCTTTAGAAGCCAAAAAAGGAGACACTGAAGTTAGAGAGGTGATTGAAAAACTGATTCTACATTGAATAAAGCTACTTAACAGCTTGGACCAAACACCAAGGAAAATAGCATTTAAGTGTGTTCCTCAGACTTTCAATCCTAATCAGCAGAGTTTTGAACCACAATGAAAATAACCTACCTCTCCTAGTCGATCTCTAGCTCCAAGTAAGAAACCAACAACAGCAGAAATAAGCGTGTAGAACACGTGAAAATCTAAAAGATATATCTGCAAGAGAGTCAAAATCAAAACAATGAGATTACCCCTCTTCTTGATAGTTATCGGTACTATGTAACCAGAAATAATAGGCACACTTCAATTTGCATCATAGAAACACCTGAGAGAACCAAATTTCCTAGAAGATTGACCCCAATTTTATTAATTCCATGCAATATGTCGCCTCAATTTATAGATGTAGTGACAAGTCTCAAATGCAAGTTTTTATTTAGTTAATATGCATCCTCATGCTATCAATTATTACAGTAAATCAATGAAACTCAAACAAACTCTATACATTCCTGCCTAGTAGGTGCCAGCCGAACATATCAAAGTTACCCAAACACTAATGACAACCTTTAAAAATCAGCATGTCTGTGTACATGGTACTTCAAGCATTCATAAAGGCAACAAGGAAAGAGAGCCCCAGTAGTATGGAAATCACACAAAACTTGATGTAATTTATAATTTTTTCTGTTAATAGAATATAGTTTACAGGTTTTCTGCTTCATCTTACACAATAAAGAGAAGAGACAGATATGTCAGTTGAATGATTTTTAGGAACTTCAAACTACACACTCCACCTTTAGTTCTTTTTAGTTTCCTCCAGTCATCTTGTTCAGAAGACCCAAAATCGCAATAAAGAAAAATTGAACTGAAGCACCATAATACAATCTGTTCAATATGTGGTCATAAACCACAAGAAATTGTAATGTAAGAAAAAAAATTCTGCCACAGTTTCCATGCGCATTATTTTTTTAAACTGTGAACTGTAGTTCTAAACTCAAAAACAGTTTCTGTATCGGCAACTAAGAAAGAAGTAGCAAGTGATGACCACAAACCCTAGCAGCTTTAAACTATTGATATTATAGAATAGCAGGCCACAAAGAAAGTAGGGGCCCTCAAGGGAGAAAGCCAAATATTATGTGACTGACACAACCAGAGGAGAAGAAAGAGGAAGAGCAGAAGAATAACAGTGTGAAATGCGACGAGTTGATATTAAAGAATAGCAGGTCACAAAGAAAGTAGAAGCCCTCAGGGGAGAAAGCCAAAGATGCCAAAGATGATGTGACTGACACAACCAGATGAGAAGAAAGAGTAAGAGCAGAAGAATGACAGCGTGAAATGCAACGAGCAGGATGAACTAGGGTGGTGAAGACTGAGAAATGCTGATATCAGAAGTATAAGTATCAACTTTACCAACTTTGATATATTCCAAAATTGACAGTCATAAGAACTTAATTTTATTTTGACTTTTGAAGATGAAACAAATATATAACATTATGAAGGTTATAATTACCACCAATTTGGTACTGCATCATATCCCCAGTTTCTGTAAGATCACCCCCTCAGTTTGGACACTCGTACATATTTGGGTCAAGCAGTGCTCAGCATTTTGTGTGAGCTCAGACTGCTATTAGGGTCCCTAAAGAGGCACTCAAATGGTCCCTCATGTAAAAGGCCACCCAACAGCACAAAGTGTGTTTTTGGGGGGCATTCAAAGGGGGCCACATTGCCAAGATCCAATAATGTAAATGCAAAATTCTGAAAGGTTACAGAAGCCTGCGAATCTTTTTAACTGTAATAGCAGGTTAGTGGCATTAACTGTCATTATCCTACTCCTACATGTGTCAACGATTATAGTTTTTGCAAAGTATTATTCCATTTCAAAATATCCCATGTTGTAATATGTCCATTTTGTTTCTCAGTGCTTTAAATACTTTTTGTTTAAGTTTTTCAAATGGTAAAAAGGAAAACAGATCTCTTTCCCTGAAGAGCTTCTTTCTTCAAAGCAAAAATATGAGAACATGGACACATCAAAAGTGGGACATCGCAATGTCCAGTGTAGTCCAACAGAGGACAATGCTGGAAACCACTGGGTTTGATGGACCCAGTGACAAAAAATGGGTCAAAACCTACACCATTCCGGACTTGGAACAGAACTGCTTAAACTATTCAATCTAGTCTGATTGACATTATCATCATATGTTAATTTACAATTTTTCTAGATCCCATACAATAAGGAACTGAAAGGATAATTCCCAAAAAAAAACACCACCCAAGTAAGAAGCATTACGCCCTGTCTAAATAGGAGAAGAGAATTGTCCCTACTTCAGAACTAAGAAGAGAACTCACAGTAAAAACAGGGGCCCACAAGCTAGCAATGGTCAGAGCATTATGATTATCTGCAGGCAGCAACAAAATAAACACATATAATGAGAAAAGCACTACATAAGACTTCTCCCAATCCAAACAAAAGAATAAAGCTAAAAAGACAACCCACAAAATACAAAAAGGGCAAAAAAAAGAGAAACAACAATCAATTTTGTTCAAATTACACACAAAGGGTAGGAATGTCAAGGGACAAGTTCCATTTCAATAAGATTGGAACACAGGAGAGCAAAATCTTAAAAAACAGTATATGGGTTTCCATAAACTACGTAAATTGAAAATTGGCTTTCAATTAAATATGAATGCAAACAGAACAAAATGCAAAACCGCTTTTTAAGTACCGATCAGACAATCACAGAAAAAAACAGAAACAAGGAACTGATTCATCATGTTTTGTTTTTTTGTCAGATTGCTGAGATAGATAATGTATTTCATCCCCTCTGAGCATGTTAACTGGTAAACAGTTCCAATAGTAGAATCCAACTCCAGAAAGTGTTTGCTGGATATGGTGGAGATAGGCAGAAGATTCTTTGCTGCTCTATACCTAATAAAATGGTGTCGACCAGTATTTACCATCAAAGTAGATACAAAGTGGTAATGCTTTCAAATCAACAGCCCAAGAGTGAGGTACCATCCAAAGTTGATACACCAGCAAATATGAAATACACATCACACATTTCAGTAATATGTATCGGATTTTAGATGTGACAAATAGTCCACACCCTAAACCAGTGGTCAATCATCGCTGCAGACAAAATCTAGAACATGAAATTTCGTACAAATTTTTACTTTTATTCTCCTTAAGCAGAAGTCAAGATGGGAATTATTTTGATCCATGTTACTTAACCACAATGAAAAAATTACCGATAATATAAAAAACACATTTGATCCGATGCTCCAAAAAAAAGCATGCGGCAAAACACATAGCACAAGCCTATATGTCGCTATCGACCTAATGACCCAGGTCAATATTATGAGACTTTCTACTACAAGTAGACATGGGTAAGACAGCCACTTCACTAATAACAAACTCAAGGTAATACATAAGGGGTCCAGGTAATGTCTTGCTTAGTGTCCCTTAGGAACAAGGGTGTTTCAATTAAGAGCTTTATATGATGAAAATTTGAAGCAGAAGACCCCTTGAATCATCTCCTCATGAAAAATCTCAATGAGGTTCTCAAAACCGACAGAGTCAAATTGAAAGTGCGCGTCAAACAATAATACACACAAATCATAAAAAAGTTTCCCAATAATTCCACAAAGAGAGTAGATATACACAATGTAGTAGGAGCTCACTTTTAGAGACTAAATCATGCCACGAATACCGTACTATCTTAAACCCAGATATAAATTTGGTAGGTTCCACCAAGGGCCTGATCTGCATGAAATACGGAAGATACATCGTGAAAAAAAATAAGAATAAAAGTAGCATGAAAAGAATCAAGCTAAATGCAAAATGGCTTAGAGTAGGTAACTTTCCTGGAGAAAGTATGCAAAGGAGAACTTCGCACCAAAAACCACAAGCCAAAAAGTCATATATCTGGGTGTCAATATCATAAATATATCAATCAACCAATCACCCACATTAAAACAACAAAAGGTAGGATACATCAGATATAAAGCGCATAGCCATACAATCATCACAATCTACAAACACTCTTTCAGTAAACTGGAAAAAAGAAAAAACACATCCTGGGGGACGGCGGGGGGGGGAGGGGGTGGGGGTGGAATCTAACATTACATCATATAAGTTAGTGAGAAACAAAAGGAACTTTGTAACAATGGATAAACCAAGCATGGGATATAATCAACCAGAATAAAGAAAGGATGAAAGAACAATAAAACTCAGAATCAAAACACACTAAAGGAGATGCAAAACTAAAGAAAAGAAAATGCAGAAGTGGAAAAAGAAAATAAGCATGATCATAAACTATGACAGCTGCCAAAGAGCATATACTCAAATAAGGATTCTGTGGAACTTTTGTATTGCTATTGAGAGCATTTTCCATTTGAAGCATGATTTTATAGGAAAGGAAGCAGGATGAATAAAAACGCTCATGAATATGGAAATACTTCACATAGATTTCACGAAACTGACATGAAGCATCATGTTGAACACAGACATGTGCACTCAACAGGATGTATACTATACAAAGAAGTTTGCAACAAGAGGCATGTTCCACTGTCATGGAAAGTTTTGGCTTTTCACTGAACAATGATCAATCCTCAATGTTACTCTTGGAACCAAGAAATGCAATCATATGATTCCGAAAAAATACTTAATTAATTAATTATCAACCAATGTTGGCATGCCATATAATATTAGCACACATACTCGTTGTGCTAGCAGAATGGCAGAACTACTGAGATTCTTCTTTTCCACATAATTAAGAAAATGTGAACCCAGACCTGCGCCAAGATTCAGTCAACGTCCACGGTGACAACTCAGGACTCACTCAAACTTGGAAAGTCTAGAAAAAGTCATCAAAACATATGCAGAAAAGAACCCTAAATATTGAGATACAAATGCAGATGATATAAACCTATGATCTTATCTATATATATATTACATGGTATATGCAATATTAGAGACAAATCTGATCATTTTACATTGACATGCATGAGTTTTTGGCTCTCAAGTTCTATTTCACAAGTTTCAATTTTTGAAATATTCGCATCAAGTTGCATGTGGGGTGAAGATAATCAGAACAACAAAGGGACATTAGCCCAATGTTAGTCAAACTGGGACCCCAATCTATAAGGATCTCTACCAACATTACTTGTAGACAGAGAATTAGCAGCTTATTCACAAACCAAAGTTTACCAAACAATTTAATAGAATGAAATCTCCACAATACAGCAGAGAGAGAATATCTCCTCCATAGAGTCAACAATCACCCATGAGTATATTGGGTTTTGTGGCTTTTAAAGGCCTAGAGAGCTTGTAAATATGATGTATAGTGGAATATACAATTCAATGGGAATGTATGTGTTGACTGACCAAGAGTTGGGCGGTTTTATCGCTCTGGTCATGTCTAAAACCCTTGGCTCTGGGCATGTGGTATAACCGAGAAGGGTTTGAAATGGGTCATCTGTTGTTGAGGTCGAAAAGATGCCCAAGGAT
The DNA here is from genome assembly GCF_000471905.2 of Amborella trichopoda. The sequence continues at coordinate 1,068,205 of NW_006500031.1, forward strand.
CATATTTGTAGGAAAAAAAAAATGTGTGGTCTCTTGTGTGCGGTTGTAGGCCTGTGAGAGCAAAAGTCAAATCCTCAACAAACTTTCGCACCCCATGAACACACGACAGCCACATGGGAAGCAACTCTTTTAGAGGGACAAGTGCATATGTGCATTGAGAGAGCCCCCTTTGCACTATGGTGACAAATGCAAGACTTGCTCTTAAAAGGAGAACTATAATCCACATTCGAGGATCATAATCCCAATGTTTAATTATCCAACTTTGACAAGCTAATCATGAGCCCCTGCAAAGAGACTGTGGGTCATGGGACTTTGTTGGGTTGGATAAGAGAACAGTTCTAGATCATGATTTCTAGGCCGAGTGGAGTGCCCTTATGTCGGTTATCTTGACCCATCAGTACCACTCCATTACTATTATATTTTATTTTGGTATTATTAATTTTTTTTTTTTTTTTTTGAATTTTAAAATATTATTTCTACTATAAATTTTCATAAAAGGGCATTTCTAAAAATTACAAAACTTTAAAAATAACACATGTAGAACCAAGGATCGAGCCCCACAAGTGGCACCCCATGCACCTTGTCTCTCGCCACACCTCTCTCTTGCCCTCACGCCTCTCTCATGCCACCTTCTCTCTCCTCTATTTTTCTATTCTATGTGAAAGAAAAATAATGTGGCATGTGAAACCCTAGGACTAGAGCTTGCTGTATTTTTTTAAAGGAAGAAGAGAGAAGCCCACTATAGAGAGATCAACTCCCAAGATCAGTCATATTTTGTTCCCATGGGGTTTGTATAAATCTTAGTTTATTTTGAGCTCTCTAAAACCCAAGAAGGATTGCCTGCAAAGCTTTCCTAGCTTAGAATTTCTAGTAACACCTTAAGGAGAAAAGGTCCGCCATTGGTCAGGAAATCGGGTGTGGGGTGTACCAAGTCCTGGTTGAGTAACTCCAAATATCTTCCAATAAGTCTTCCCATTAGTTTTTATTACTTTTTCTGAAAATTTTCAGGAGCGTATATTGTATTAAAAATTGTAATAAAAGTTAGTTTAAAGTTCCTAGATAATTTCTATTTCTCTTAGCACTAAAAATAAAGATCCTAGGTTGTATCTAGGGTATTGTTCGAATTTTCCAGCAATATATTGTGGCCCATGTAAGTGGAATTTAGGTATTTGGAATAAAAGTAAAAACAAAAAAAATTGAATTTGATACCTTGAGTTCCACATAGCTACACCTTTCAAAGTAGATCACTTCAAGGCAGTTGGGAGATCCTTTTGATAACATTAAGAGAGTTTCCAAACCCAAGAGGACTTGTGGAGAAGTTGGAGAAAATACCCTTGAGTCTAGTCAAAAGTGCCTTTGCCACCACAAATGTAGTATGACCCCATGCTATATACACACAGTGGAAGTCATAAGAAGCTCGGTAGAGCTATCCAATGAAAATAAACCCTCTTCAAACTAAGATTCCCAAAGCAGCTGTCATAAATGTTAAGCTCAACGAAACCTTGAGACAGAGGTCATATAGTTCAGGCTTGAAATAACAAAACCCTCTGCCAGAAAATTCTCCTAAAAAAACCACAATAAACCATAATATCACAAAAATTCTCTCAACCTCATTTCTCAAAACTTATATGATGAAAATCTTGCACATCTTTTCCTTCCAAATGCTATTAAACACCAAGGGATCATCCTCTAAATATGACCTTCTTAACACCAAAGGGACCTAGAACTAGCAGCCCATAACACAAGAATTGTCAAAAAGGGCTAAGTTAAAACCTTCAAATGACCTAGGAAAAGGGCAATGATCAAAAAGTGAACTTGAGACCCTTCTCCCTCTGAAAAGTGCTATAACTAGAAAACCAAAATACCATGTCTGACAGAACTCCAATATGGCAAAGCCAACACTCTTATCGCCCACAAGGACTGCCAAATTGAGAACCATTTCGTCCATTCTGTATATAAGCAGAACAGACAATCAACACCACCAAAAGGGATAAGATACTTCATTTCACAGTATTCAGGTCCAAACTGAAGTTACGTTAATGTATCGATTACATCCAAATCTCCATCCCAGTTCAAATGAAAGCTCAAATTAAGAGATATTGGCAAGGGCTCGCATGTTTTCATTGCGCAAATGTCCTGCCAACTTTTTCTAATAACAAAATTTTGCTGCGTATAGTTGTAAATTTATAACGGACTTAACAAATTTGAGTTGAACGCTCAAAAAAGCAATGAGATTTACACAATTTGTGATGTGATGTTACTGTTTCCTCATGGACATCAGGAAATCTGCAATTAGGATCAAACGACACTGTCACCCTCCAATGAACCTGTGCGTTCATATAATTCCCAATATACATTTTATTTTTTGACAAATAAGATTCCTTCCCTATATTCCTGGTCGAACCTTAAGATGTTAATATGTACTTGCTAGCAGAACATCCTCAACAATGACTACGATGTCTATTACCATCTCCCTTTAATAACTCATCACATAGTGAAATAAGAAAATAGTGAATTAATTATATGCTCAAAACCTGAAAGGATGTCAAACACCAGTATCTGCCTCATGGCACATATTGCACCGTTTTAAATGCCCCAAATTCAAAATCAAAGGCTAAACAGAATTAATTACTAGAGAGCCAAGCATTGTCTACAAAATTATTGCACAGCACTAAACAGGATTCCCTTCTAGAAAACCCAAGGTATAAGCACTTGAGAAGAACGTATCTCAAACTGTCAAACGAGATGAAATAGCAAGAAGCAATGTCAACCTCAATTCATTGGAGTGAAGGAAAATGATGAGAGATTCAAAAGAGTAAGTTACAACAATGGTTCATGCTATGCCACTTGTAAGAACAAAAAGAAAAGAAGAGATAGTTGACCATGCAAAACACAAATAGGAAAACATGCAAAATGGTTCATGCTGTGCCACTCGCATGATTTCTTGTAACCTTAGTTTCAATAACATTGAGTAAATATTCATTAACATTAAATACTACCCTTATATCACACGGGGGTCAACCATTCCATGGATAGGTGATCACAACATAAAATGTCACATACATTCTACAATAACAAGAATAATAATAGGCAGAGCTTTACTTGAGAAAGTCAAATGTTCCCTCGTACATTCCACGCCCAACGTAGTATCTCTCCTTCAAACAAGTAACAGAGAAAAACAAATAAGGTCCATAAATGCATAATTCACAATACCGTGGTAGAAGGATGAAGGAAAACAAGGAAACTGTATACATATGGAGCAAAAGAAAGTGAAACCTGATGCATCCATTTAAAAAACCGTATCACCGGCCAATGATCACATTGGTCGGTCACCTTCCGACAAGCAGGTATTCGCATGAGAAAACTAACTAATAACTGTGCTGCTGCATATATGCCCAAAACAAAGATGTATATTTTGAATATGGCTGAAGTCCCATTTGTTCTACTTGGCTCCTGAAGGCCCTTTCTGAAGATGGAAGAAAAAAAATTACTTAATGAGGTTATGATTTATTTGGGAATAATAGATAATAAAAGAAACATCATGACTAGGAAGAATTTCAAAGGGAACATAATGCAAAATAATGAAACTCACATGTAGAGATACGAAATAAGCACTGAGGCACAGCCAAACCAAAGAAAGCGGACAAATATCCTTGTAATAGCCAAACGACGAGTTGTGGAATAGGCCCCAAACATCATAAGAATGTCCAAAACGCCTATGAAATTAAAAAAAAAGGAGCATAATAGGAAAATGGAAATAAAATAACCGTCTATGCTGCCAATATCTCAGAAAAACATTTGACTAATAAACCTCGAGAAAAATTCAACAAAGTCGAGCATCAATTAGTACTCATGATACTAACTAGCAATGTATTCAAGGTGACGAGGAGATGTAAATGATCAACCAACGTACTTTCAAAAAACTTCATTATGACAAATGTAGGACCCAAACTGAGAACTTCTTTCAGCGTTTTCATCCGAAGCTTCCCATCATTGAAAGCAACAATTGCCAAGCCCTGCATATAGGAAAACTTTGCAATTAGAAAAAACACATACCAGAAACCTTGAAACAGCAAATGCCTACAATGATTTTAGATGATATGAGTAGGAAGAACCACTGAAACATCCTTTAAAGCCATCTCAAACTAGAAATAAAGAGTAACAATTGAAACATCGGACAAATTAGCATAGTTTCTTAGGCGGCCTCTGGAAAAAACAGCCGGTGTCAATAATTCCAGTACCCCTGAGGCGATTATATCATCCATTAGATGTTTAGTTTCCCTTAGATGGTGAAGACTGCCAACCATAGACAAATTCCAATAAGTGATCATAATTATAGTCAATTTCAAGAGAGAACATGAGGCATGCCCATCAAGGAAGGGATATCAGAGGACTGTAAGCTCACATTGTAGTGTTTGAGTTTCAACTTTAAACACAAAATTGTTTCTTTGGTAGGAAAAACTAATGGACCGTTTATTTTTTTGTTTTTTTTCTGGGGAGGGGAGGGGCAATTTAATGGACGGTTTCTTTAAATGAATTAAGATTTTCAGTCCAGCTCAGTATGCATGCTCAATCCATCTCACCTCTTTATCATACCAGAACAATTCCAGGGATAAGAGATTTTCCCTTTCAAGATTATCCAGCCAAAAATCAGCTGTCCCACACAAAATTACATTACTTTACATGGTTTACCATAGTTTATGCTCTCAGTTAAATTTTATTTGCACATACAAATTGTGCAAGCCAATTGACTATAATGAACAGGCATATATGAGAAGCTGGGGACATGAACCGGCATTCCTAAAATTGGGGACACAGATACCTTATCTGACAAGTCAATTCTTTTCCATGAACCTATCCACCAAATAGATACATATACATCATATTCAAAGTACAATGGCAATCAAAGTGCAGCACCGCCCCAAGCATTTATGGGTATGTCAGCAAGAAGCACCATGTGAGCACCCAAAATTCCAAAAAGGCGGTAATTTCCGAAAGAAAATATTTCTTAAGAATAGTACAAATATGTAATATGAATATAATTATTACCATATATCTACTATCTATGTATCATATAGTCTATCTAGGTCACTGCTTAAAGCTAACATGACAAGCTGCATTCTCAACGCTACTACCATTTTGAGGTCCCATTATCAAAAACATATCCCACAAAAAGAATCTAATTTTATTAAAATGAAATAAAGAAAGCCATGCTCATGATTTGGGAAAAGGAAGAAGTTAAGAAGGTGAAATTATGACCTGGAAATTAATGCACTTGGGGATGTCGTACCCCAAGACATGATACCAATATGGCCCCCCCTAATCATCCATAAGTGCCTACCTAATCATCCATGAGTGTGTAGAAGGTAAGACATAGTAAGTCAGAAGATGGGAGTAATTTGCAGGCGGAACATGGATAAGGCCATTAACCATGTAAATTGGGCCTTTCAATATTTGGTAATGTTTTGTTGTTTTGGTAGTGGAGAAAATGGATACATGGTTGCATATCAACAACATCCTTTATGGTCCTCATTAATGGAGTACCTTGCGGCCTTTTCTCCAGCTCTAGAGGGCTTCAACCAGATGACCCTGCAGCAACATGCCTTTTTTGGTAGACAAACTTATCCTAATGGCGGATAGGATCAATACCTAAGGCTTTTCCCAGTGTCTTCCGGAGGCTGAAGGTGGTCCTATCATATCTCTCCATTTCATAGAGGATACCTTAATCTTTTTCAAATCAACAGCCACAAAGACGGACAATTAACGATTGTTACTAGGATGCTTTGAAGTGGTAGATGGCCTGCACATCAATAGGATAAAAACAAACTTCATGGTAATCATGGTGACTTCATCAGATCTGACAGCCTTAAACTATTAGGCCGTGACATGGACATCCTTCCTAACAAATTAACTAACCTTCCTGTCTGCGTCAGTCGACCAACAAATAAGAACACTTCAAGAGTAAACTAGCGTCATGAAGTGTTTTGATTCAAATAAATTCACCCAAGGGATAGTCACTGTGGTTATGGAGCAAAGAACCAGGTTACAGTCCCACGCAGGTGAAATCATGAATTTCGGACCTTAAGGGACATATAAGTGAATGAAATATGATAATAGGTCCAAAAGGTAGCTCGAAAATCGCAATGTGCAGGGTCGACTAGCTAAATAAGCCCCTGACTCGGTAACCGCTAGAAAATCAAAGGAATCACCAAAACACGGTATAGTCAATGAAAACAAACTCAGATCAGACCCTAACTTTGCAAACCCCCATGAAATGAGGAAAAATAAATCCCAAGCAAAAAAAAAGAGGATAACAGCTAGTTACATGGTCGAACTACTGAATAAATGGTCCAGAATAGAGCATGCTAAACTTTGGTCAAACCTGCCCTAAATGGTTATCCAAAAGTTCTAAACTCTAAACTAAGGCACCCTGAGGGTCTCCTCCAAAAACCAAATCATTACAATATCAAATGACCAAGATATGGGCTTGCAAAGTTGAAGACCATTGAGGTAGAGTAGTCCAAGCCCAAAATGGCCCTAAATTTACAAAGGAACCCTAAGAAACTTGTGGCAAAATGACCTGAAATTTTTATGAAAGAAAGGCATTCTCATAAAAAGCTTAAATACCAAATTTGAGCTCAATTAACATCAGGAAATGCCGCTTTCTTGGCGGAACATCAAAGGCCACCATACTTTTGCAGCAAAGGGAACAATGTACCTGTGGTCTAGCAGTTCAAGAGCAATTTACTGCAAGCGACAAGTTTTCGTTCTACCAAAGATTCGATCATATCTCATGATCCCCATGGCCAAATAAGCTTAAATTTTAATGTATTGTTATCCATCCAAAAAGCTTTTCATCGATAGATATCTATTGGGTTCCTAAAACAGGTCATAACTAGATTGAAGAAAAAAGTTAAGAGAACAAAAGTGGGTTCATGTGTAGCAGTCCTCATGACCTTGATCCACCTTTTGACTCATATCTCTCGATCTGTAAAGCGTTTTGAGCAGAAATTTTGCAGATACGATATTCACTCAACCTCCTAACATCTGATATAATTTGTTGTGCAGTTTAAAACCAAATTGGTAGTCAGATTATAGAGAAAAGTGGCCCGAAAATTGGGAGACAGCTGAATTTTGTAAAAAAGGCCAGTAAAACAATCATTGCTCCTAGATTCTTGGAGTTTTTTATCCTCAAGTACTTCACGGATGATTCGTCATAGCTTTGTGGTGACAAATCGTCGAATTAACAGCCAATAAAGGGTGGAATTGGAAGCAATTTGAGAGAAGCATGAAAGTTCTTCAAGATTTGATGCCAAACCCACAAATTTGATCATACTCCAAATCTAGGAGTTTTTTATTCAACTTTGCTGGAGAATGATCATAGCAAGATGCTCTACAAAATTATGAAATAAAGTAGAGCAAAAATAAATAAAAAAAGTGCATCAAACAAGAGATATTAGATAAAGGAATGAGAGAGAAGCTGTCCAAGGGCAAATGCTTGTTATTTTCCAAAATTGAACCATCCAAAATGGTCATTTTTTGTCATGCCTGAGCCAATTATAATAATCCACCCTCCTATGTTATAGATTTTCCACCCATGTTTCCTAAAACCTTCTATATAAACCCATGAACCCTCATTTTCAAAGGGTTAGAGATCATAGGTTAGCAAGTTTAGAGGGAAACCTAGATTGAGAAACTCGGGAGCCCAAACTCTCTTATATCCTAACCCTACTGTGAGAAACAAAACAAAGTTCCCAAATTAACCGTAGCCAAATATCCGAGTTCCAAGATTAGCCAAAAATTTCCAAAATTTCCAAATTACCAATACTCCAAATTCGAAATGCACGAATTAACCCCAAATTTCCAGCAAAAAAAATCTAGAAATTAGGCTCAAGAAACCCATTTATAGTGGATCAAACTTTTGTATCAGAAAGTCCACCAAACATAGCATCATGGCACACCCTCAGTTACCAAAAGCTTAAGGAGGGGGTCACTTCCATTCTGGAAGCTCAATCCCGCGCTCTGAAATAAGGGATCTCAATCCTAGGCGATTCCTTAATTTTGGGATCTTGATTCGGGAAATTAGGGAACTCAACCCATATAATGGGATCCAGATCCCCATGACTAAAACCAAGGTTCCATGATTAAGTGGAACCGCGATTCCAGCAACTTGGTATTGAGTATCCTCTACTTTTGGATCAAGTTTCACTGCATATTTTTCAATTTGTATACAATGAAGTGTGGGTCTGCAATTTTTGTCACCAACAAACTTTCTGAATATCATGATTTCCTACATATTTTACAATGCACAAATTTACATGCCTTGTGAAATGTGACTTGTATCTAGTTTCAAAGAAAGGCAACAAGAGTGAACAAGGAGAGAGAAGGAACTAGTTGGAAGGAGATACAAAAGTTAATCATGTTGTGGTTTCAGTGAGGAATGAGGGCGCGAACAATACACTCAACTTCCTTGGGGCTACTTCATTGGGTCTTGTCCACCGCACAAAGGACCTTTTTTTTTTTTCTTTTAAATGTTAACGGTTAGTAGTGGGTTAGGAAGTTTTTGAAATCATTAGTAGTTTTCAAAAGGGGTTAGCAATGGTAGGAATGGAAACTAGGACAGTAGCTAAGTTACAGGTGGTGCTACCACCTTGACCTCAACCCCATTCCTCACCTCCCAAAGGGCGTCTATCGCTTGAGTGTTGGTCAACCAAATTGGGCCACTCATGGGTTTGCCTTATTCGTGATGAAATAACGTGTATAGTTCGAAAATGTGAGGTCTCTCTCATACAAATGTTATGGAGCCCTTAGCCATCCTCGACGACGGAGAGCTATTGGCAATTATATAAGGCAGTATCTTTTCTTTTTAATTGTTGTTCAATGTGATTCGCTCCCAAATTACAGTACAGTGGATAAGTAAACTTCGAGAACCTCGATCCTAAACACAATGGTGCATGATCTCGTAGTAAGGAATTCGCTCATATGGAATGCGCTCCCTTATAATCAGGGTTTTCGATCCCTATACCTGATCATGAATGAACCTCACTCCCCCGACCACAAATCTTCAAGCCTACCTTGCTCCGTGCGCTCGCTCCCAATTCCGGAGCTCTTGTCTATCCCGTTCCCAACCACCTCATTTCTTGCAAAGAGCGAGCAAGGCAAGGCTATATTCCATATAGGAACGAACAGTGTTGAATCCTCCTTCCAATTGCTGATCAAAAATTTCGACACAAGCGAGGGCATCCCCAGTAGACATATAAATCGGTGGTCTAAGAGGGGCCGGCTATATTCTGGACCCATGAGTGCAATGAACCCCCAAACACTTGTGAATGTACTTTCATTTTAATGAATTGATGTTGTTTACCTTTCGTGTGTTTGCTCTGGTTTATTCGCCTTTGAAATGGAGTCATATAAATTAAAAAAAAAAAATCACAAATCAAACATGCACGGAATCAATGGCCAACTGGTCCGACCCTCCCCCCTCCCCGAAAAAATATGAACAAAACCAGACTTCATCTTTTCTCCTCTTCTTCTCTACCTCCTCTACCTGCTCTGACTACTTTTTTCTTCACTAGACAAGGAGCCCACGAAGGAAGCAGCAACCAGGATAGCTAATGAAGAACTTCTTGTTACCCTTGTTTCTTGTTTCTTGTCTCTTGCCTTTTGTCTTTCGTTTTGTCACCTTAAAAAAACTTCTCTCCATTCATCTTTTTCTCCGTTTCACCCCTATGTCCCTCCTCCCTCTACTTCCATTTTCTTCTCTTACTTTCTGCCTCTAACCTCATCTCTCCTCCCCCTCTATCACCTTCTATTCCCAATCCATCACACCCTATATCGTCCATTTTTTTGCATTCTCCTTTGTCAAGTACCCAATATCATGTGGCTGCCTACAACCTCTACACTAGCTTTGAATTGTATATCTAGAGCAGCCAACCTGTGGGATGCTTTTTGACATTTCATGTAACCTGAGCACCCATTGCTGTTGATCTCACGCATTGTGAGTTTTTCTACAAGTATTGTTAAAAAAATGATAAAAACACTGTTTTTAGAATATTTGAGAATCCTAAACATTGTTTATAATTTTAAACAACCAAGATTTACATTTACATTTTTTGTTTGCTTTTTCATAAATATCGCGAGTTGGCCAAGCTGGCTTGCCAAGTAGGCTGATCCGGCTTGGAATCTGTGGTGACAAGTTTGACCCACAAGTCTAATTTATAAAATATCGGGGGCAAGGATTACAATCATCAAAGAAATATTTGTCGAACCACCCAATCTATTTCATGTCTTGTATTCAAAATGCCTGCCTGAGTAGCAAAGAAAGTCGATATCTCTCATACAATTTAGTGGGAAGGCTTAGAAGAAATAATAGGTATATTACACCACAATGTTCAAAGAAAAGGAGCATTCAACCATCGAGGTCTCGAACTTTGATCAAATTTCTATAGGCAATCCTGGACCACAGGTGCGTTAGGGGGCTGTGCTTGGGGGACTTGTCCCGAACCATGATGCCTCCATTCTGTTATCCTTCTCCGGACCAGCATTTGCTATAATATGTGATGCCAACAAAGTGACACCACTAGCTCTGTTGATGGCATTCACAATGTTGATCTGAGTCAGGGTCCCTCCTAGTTTAAGGGGACTCTAGTAATGTCATCTCATAGGGCCAGGATAGTCCCAACTGCCCATGGTATTTTGCCAACATATTTATAGTAGCAGCAGATTTTCAACCACACATTAAGGGAAGCTAACACTTAAGCGGGTTATTTAGCCAATGCGGGTATACAAAAAATCCCTGGTCACTATATTTGTAATATACATCTTTGGTTTTGTGTATAGACATCTTTTTAAATCCTCTCCAGATTGTACCATTTTCCCCATCTTTCTTAGACACAATGAAATGCAATCAACAATGAAGAAAATACCAAACAGTTAATAATGATACACACCTACAAAGCGCTTTTGACAAGAAAAACATGACACTGATTGATAATTTAATTCGATTTCAAATTGACAACCACCCTCTCTTGAGTCTCTATGCTAAGAGCCGTAGCATAAATTTCATATCATTCATTACAAAGGTTCACAATGGTGTACTTATACGACATCATTTGCTATATGGACTCACAAGTTCATCAACTAGAAACTGCAAATTTTCAACCTACATAATGCATCCATGGAACATCTCAGCTGCAACAATGTTATCATACATATAAAAGCAATATTTTCGTGTAAGTCTAAACGAGAACTAAAGTGAAACACAGACATAGATGAGACAATCAAAAGAAGAGATAGTAGGCGAATCCCAAACCTGGAACATCATGATAAGGAATATCCAAAGTCGTGGGAAACTATGGTAAAGATGAAGAAATGTTCTGTGCTCCACAAAAGAGGTCTTTCCTCTACGTTTGTTCCCTCCAGGCAAATGCATAGACTGTCAAGGAAGCCATAGTGATGACAAACAGGGTAAAAATTATTAGATCAAACTAAAAATTATTTAACAAAAGAGGCAAAGCAATGAATAAGACCCCCAAAAACAATGTGCTTCAACAGTATCTAGGAATGAACAACTTCATGTACATACGTAAATTGGGTTTAAATCCAGTAAGCCATGGTCTAGTCAAGAAAGGCAGTCTCCTAGCAACATCCCCTTTAATCAAAGAACTAGAAACATCACAAAAACTTTGCCCAGAGTTGTGAACAATCGAGCAAGAATGAGCGCCAAGTTGACTTCACGATTCATATGAACTACAGTTTTAAATTGTCCATAGTTGTATTATCATGACCATGATATGAGGGTAGGGGTTCTCGAAACGGCTAACAAATGGTACTACACTGGCATTGAAATAAGAACTATGATAAACAAGAAGAGAAAGACTCCAGAAGAAAGAGAGGACAAGAAGAAGAGAAATGGAGAAAATAATTATAACAAGGGAAGACGGAAATAGGGATGAGGAAAGAGGATGAAGCCAGGAATTTTCAATGCCACCTAGGCAGCTAAAAATTCCCAGCATACAAGACGCACAAGGCAGAGAGGGTAAGGCTTCCCCACCTTTGACAAGTTCAAGAGTAATGGCTATGAATCCCAAGACAAAACAAATTAAGCACCTCCAAAATAATGATTGATAAAGGTCTATGCTGTCACAAATTTCTAGGATCTTGGAGAGAGAAGGTGGGTGGGAGACTGAATCAGATGTTATGCAGGAAAGGAACGGTTTGGAAATTCAGTACGAGTGTAAGAACAAGAGAAAACTAAGAAATAGGTGGTGTAAATTCAGTGAGCTTTACCACCATCTATACTAGGGACAGAAAAAATGCAATAGGAGGCCCATTGGGTCCTGGCATCAGGAATCAGGTTTGGATGCAAATGAAGCCATATCAACTAGGTTTAGCTTTTTGTTTAACAAGCACAAATTCGAGGAAAATTTCACCATTCATAGGTTACAAATTCAATAATAGCAGGTAAGTTTCTATATTAATATGTCAATCCCCTATTAAAGTTATCAGTTACGCACATGATATTGCACAAGGATAGCAAAACCTGCAAGGAATAACTATCAATAACATCTAACAGAGACATAAACAACAACATGAGTAAAATCAAGGACAAAGTATCCTTTAGCCAATAAAAATCCCTAACCTTTTTGACTTTTGGGGGCTCGCAAAAGAATAAGGAATTAGTCTGCAAGGGCCACCTAAGATCAAAACACTCACGAGACCTGCAAACCATGGATAAGCAAACATAACAATAACGATATAACCTGCAAAATTGAATAAATGCAGAAACAAAGGACTCACCAAAAATACTCATTAAAATCATCATAATTTCTCCATGCAGAATGAGGTGCTCGTCCATTGTCATTGCTAATGGCTTCCTGAAAGGAAATACATATCAAAACATATACAATACAACCCATACTATGAATATGATGAAAATAAACTCATATTATACAGGAAATGGATAGGAAGCAAAATCTATGAAGACTGAAAATTTGATAGCTTAACAATTTCGAGCTAAAGGCATAAACTTCAGTTTTTTTGACAAATTACAAGAAGAAGGTTACAGTAAGTAGCAAAAGAAATGCAACTGAAGGGAAATAACCTAAAAGAAAAACGCTACATTGGAATAAAAGGTCCAAGACGCATAAAGGGGCCCCAATTGAAACAAAGCCCACCAATACACCGTCACAAGGACGGAACCTGCCTCACAGTAGACAACCTCTCTTTGCACTTTCATGAATAAGTTATAAATCATCACAAACTAAAGTTAACATTAGGTTGTACCTAGGCAGCCTCGCCGACATACAGCCTAGGCGTATCCTAGGTGGCGGGCCCTAGGGGGGGGGCATGTCAAGGCATCTAGGCAGCGTCTCGCATACCCTTGGCTGAGGGAGGAAAATGGCCCACGGCCAAGGGCTTTTTTGTAATTTATACCCTTAAAAGGGGGGGAAAGGATTTTGGGGGGCAACAATGTCCCCCCAAGAACTTGTAGTGAGTTTTAGAGAGAGATAAACTCTCAAAAAACATACATTTCTAGATTTTTCAAAAGACCGAAAAAAAATTCAACCTCCTCGAAACCTCACGAAATACATTCATCCCGAATCTTTTTGGAGCTTGGAGTGGTTGCAAAAGATGACTTTTGGCAACCAAAAGTTGCCGAATTTGCCCATTATTGATTCCATTTTGAGAAGGTTGGTGTGTTACAATATTTTCAATTAGGGTTGTGTATTTTTTATGCAGAATGCATTATCATATGTTATTCCTTCTTTTTTGTTTTTGTCTTTTCGATACTTATATTAGTTTGTATTTAGATTATTCTCCCATTTTGATTTTTAATTTGTGAAAGAAATCAATGGAAAAAGTCTATTGCCCCAAACCAAATGACCTTTTTTTTTTTCTTTGGCATGAGTTAGTTGACTTGCATGATTCACGATTTTTTTTACCCATTTCTAGATCATTGCCTTATTGATGAGTAGGTCTTACTTTGATATTATTTGTGATTTTTAGAACAAGAAACTAAATCAATTGGAAAGTCCATTGCTCCCAAACCAATTTAATATCTTTTTGCTGCATCAGTTAGTTTACTAGCGTGATTTGTAATTGACGTTTTTCAATTTTATGCTTTAAATCATTGCAATTTGATGTGTAAATTTAACATGAGTTTTTTTTTGGGCCATCATATTATTTTATCTTCTTTTCTTGAGCATGGTAGCTTTACTTCTTCCTTGGATAGTTAATAAATTGAGAAGGGGCAACATATTTAATTCTTTCTACTTCGTTATGCAAGTGTGATTTTTCAGATGATCTTTTTTTAATATTCTTTGGATGATCAATTTTAAATTTTAAATTTTAAATATTTATACTACATACTTGTAGATTAATCTTGCTCTTGTGAATTTATCTATGCATTGAACTTCTTATAAATATATATAAGTCTGACTTTGGTGGCTTTATGCAATTTACAGGATTAGGTAATAAGTTGATAACTAGTGGTTGTAGGTGACAACGTCTTCCTTGAGTTCAAATAAACAAGTCGATCAAGGTTGGAAATATGTATTTTGTCTCAATCCTAAGGAAAAAAACAAGGTAGCTTGTCAATTCCGTAAAAAGGAGTACAATTCTGGCATTCATTGATTGAAGAAGCATTGGACGGCATCAGAGAAGGCGTAGTACTATGTACTCAAGTCCCTGGAGATGTTAGGAAAGAGATGTTGGAACTTCTACAAAGGATCCAAAAGAAGAGAGAAGAGACTAGGAAACAATACGAAGACATTAGGATATCTGTAAATATCTATGGAGTAGAACATGAAGCGGAAGGGGGCTCCGGTATCTAGACCAAGCACTTTTGGGTACAAGAGACCTCAAAGAAGTGGATCTATTGATACATTCTTCCCCTCTCAATTCTAAGGTGGTAGGTCGAGAACGGGTGGAAGTATTGAACGAGTCAATTGAAGAAGTAGGATAGGGATCGGGTCAATTAGCATTTAGCACGATGGTATTATCAAGCAGGTCTATCGTTTAATATTGCCAGTTTGAAGAGCTTCTAAGCTCTATTGGAGGCAACGTGGCAGTTTGGCCAAGGATATAAGGCCCCTACATCTTATGAGCTCAAGGTTCCTTTGCTTGAAAAAAGAGGTGAAGCTCACAAATGACTACCTAAAGACCAACAAGGATATATGGGTAGGTGCGGGGTGACCATCATGACAGATACTTGGAGCCATAAGAGATCAACACGTATTATGAATTCATTGGTTAATCGTCAGATGGGAACAACTTTTTGGAGGTCCACTAACACATTTGATAAGATCATGATGCAGGTTTCATATTTGGAGTTGTGGATAAGTGCATTGAGGAGGTGAAGGAGGCACATGTTGTGCAAGTTGTCACCAATATGGCTAAGGCCAATATAACGGCTGCTAAATTGTTGGAGATGAGGAGGGTGCGCATTTTCTGGACGCCTTGCGTGCTGCATTGCATTGACCTCATGCTCAAGGCAATTGGTAAGAAGAAAGTGGTGAAGGGGATAATAGATACTGCAAAAGCTATAACAGTTTTCATTTACAGCCACACCAATGTTTTAGCCATCATGAGGAAGTATAAACAAGGGGCTGACTTTGCGAGGCCAAGGATCACATGGTTTGCAACTTCATCCTTGTCTTTGGATAATGGTCAAAAAGACAAGATTCAAACCATGTTTGTCTCCTCAGATTGGAAGGAAAGCAAGTGGTCCAAGGAGGCAAAGGGAAAAATTGTGTATGATATGGTTATGACACCCAGGTTTTGGATTGGGGTTCAGTATTGTATCTATCATTTTGAGCCACTTGTAAAAATAATGAGCCTTGTGGATACTAAAAAGTAATTGGCAATGGGGCATATTTACAAGTCAATGGAGGTCACAAGAGAAGAAATCAAGATAAAATTGAAGAAATATGAAAATAAATATGGCCCCATTTTGAAAATTATAGATCACACATGGGATTTACATTTGTTGAGACCCCTACAACTAGAAAGGCACTATCTCAACCCTCTTTATTAATACATTGATTCTGAGATAGAGAATCGGGGTTGTTTCATGGAAGCAATTAAATTTACGCATATATATCTACTCTATATATTTTCAATGTATTGTAGCTTCATGGTGGGCCAACCATGGAAAAAGTACCCCTAAATTACGAAGGATGGCACAACGAATTTTGAGCCTGACTTCTACATCCAGATGCGAGTGCATTTCAGCACGTTCGAGATCGTAAATTTAATATTTATCCTCATCTCATATTAGAATACTACACTAATTTCTTGATAATTTTTTTAAGTAACAAATTCTAATTGTACAATGATGCACAATGAAACAAGTACATACAAAGAAGAGAAATAAACTTGAGCAGAAGAGACTACACGACCTTATTTTTGTTCAGTAAAATCAAAAGCTGAAGAAGCGCCATATAGAGCAAAATCAAATTCTTGACCCCATAGCTGCAAGAGATTTGGATGAATCAAACGAATGGTTGGTCAAGGAGGATGTTGCGGATGAGCATGTTTTCGAGGGGGAGAGCCTGACATGGAACCAAGTATAAGAGGTGGCTAGTACGGCATCGAGCCCCATTAGAAATACTAGATCTCAAACTCAGAGTAAAGGGAAGGCGATGGCAAAGGACGGAAAGGGTGAAGCGGAAAATGAGGAGGACAATAATGGAGGAGGAAGACACAGACTCCGAGGAGAGGGGTGAGAAGGGTGGCTCAGATGATGATGTCTTGGAATCATCATTAGGTTCAGGTGAATTTCACGTTGGCCATGGACATGGATGTGATGTGGCCAGCAATGATGAAACTCAACCTCATAATTGAGTTCATCATATTTGTGGAATGAAGAAGACTATTTTTTCTAGTTTATGGCCTTTTCAATTGTGAGTTGTGACTTCTTTTTTTTTATCAATTATCAGTTGCGATTTTGCGAGTTGTAATGGATATCAAGATTTTGGGTGTAAAGGGAAAGTCCAAAAGGAAATGGATGGAGGTAGTGACTAGTGAGAAGAGATATTTGCGACTTATGGTCTAACTAAGGGCATGACCTTTGATAGAACATGATGACGAAATAAGATTCATTTAGTGAACCCCAAATAGTTGGGATAAGGCTCGGATGATGATGATGTTTAAGTTTGATCTATAATTCTAAACAAACAATAAATTATATACAAAAAACTATAGAACAATGTTTATTAAACAAAAAAAATGATACTCTCAAAAACAGGGGTTTCAAATAATCTGCAATGGTTCCCCCCCCCCCCCCTAAAAAATAAAAAATACGTTGGTCGTCGAGATATCCGGCCACCGGGCTTGGCAGCCATGTCCGCCTTCTTAAACATTGATTCTAACACACTGAGGCATACCAAACACAAGAGTCTAAATCAGAATGAAACCCAATATGTCTGCCAAAATAAGAGAAGAAAAGAATAAAGAAGAGGATTTGTAATTAAAGAGGGAAGAAAAGGCAAAGCGAAGAGTGAAACTTATTGTGGCACAAAATGCATCAGAAACAAATGGATCGTAAGTTTCCTACGAAGTACATATGAACAGCTTCATCTTTTTTAGAGGAGTCATTCAAAGCCCTCTCAGTGATTTCTCAATGTGTTGATTTATAGGGAGGCTCAGATTTGAGTCGCATGAGCAATTGAAGAGCAGAATTAACATACATACATACATATAAGTTGGATCAAATACGAAAGCGAAAGGCAAGTTGTATTTCCTATAAACCAGTTAGCAATACAAAAAAATGTTTGTCCAAAATTAAGTTTCATATACATGGATTCAAAAAGCGGTCCACCCCCCTGGGCGCATAGCCTACGCCTGGGCAGACCAAAGGCGCCCACCTAGTACCCCGCTTGGGCCAGCACTCAAGGGATTGCACTCGCCTAGGTGTAAAAATACCCATCATGGGGGTATTTTTTCGTTTAGATTATAAAAAATGCAATTTGGACAAAAAATAAGATTACAGGACACCCCTTGCGCCCTTTTGAACCTAGGCCGCCACATCCCTGAGCGCCTGCCTAGGAACTAGGCGGCCTAGACCCCCCCATCTGCCTAGGCATGGCCCAGCATTTTGTGGTACACTGGTCCCATAATAAGTTTCCTATATTTTTAAGCATTTATAAAATATTGGTTTCTTATATTTTTTAACTTCTATATAAAAAGGAGTGAAGATATACACAACATTATTCAAGATATATTTTAGAAAGTGGAAACTTCTAGAGATTTTTGAAAAATAAAGGTGCTTGTTTATCTGCTCCTGATCTCCTGATACTCATAACCCAGTGAGCATCCCAATCATTGGTCATTGCTATTGACAAGCACATATTAAACTGAGAGAAGCATATTCTCCCGAGAATAAGTAATTCACAGCACATCCATCTGTTCAAATTCGTTGCAAATTCCAACTAAAACCTCATAAGAGATGAGAAGAGATCTTGATTGCAATGCCGGCACTTGGGTGTCTGCCACTAAAGAGTCACAAGAACCACATAGCCCAACTATACGACAATGACCATTCAAACAATCCGGTAGGCATGTACATCTATAGATATAAAAACATAAATATACTAATGCAAAGGTCGGCTTATATAAAATGTGTGTACGAGTGTAAGTAAATGTTTTGAAGTTACTAAGCCATGCCCAACATGAATTGCCAAAAGAAATTAGCCAAAGTTCCTTTCTATTTTTTTTAACAATCAATGATCGTTCAATGATTGGAATACGTACTACATCAATTTGTACCCTAAGTACCTGTTTGGACACTCTCGAAGTTCTATTAAGAATTGGAGCAATCAATGAATATCGACCACTATAGGTTTCTCATTTTTGAAATAGGCAGGGAAACGTTTTAGGGCATTTTTAAAATAAGTGGGGAAGACAAACTGGCAGTACTTAAGAACAGCATGCAGCAAACCAAAAAATAGCCATTTCACTTCATGAACGAGAAAAGAGAAATAGGACAATTTCTAAATAACTGGTCTTCGAAACTGGGAACTGTGCAGACTGAGATGTACAATTATTGAGAGAGAGGAGAGGAAACCACTCAAAAAATATTAAAAAAACACCAAAATAGGGCAAACAAGGCAAAGTAACTGCCATAAGATTCTCTGATGCACAAGACCACGTCATGAGTCCAATAACAAAGGTTCAAAGTTAAGAAGCCAAATACAAATGGAACAGACAAACAAAGTTAGTAAGCTATTATGAAGCCAGATAATATTGAGCAATCGATAGAACATTCAATTTGACCATGTAGGACTAATACAACACCTGAAAATCAACATTAAATTGCAGTAAAGGAGAACAAGGCCTTTGTGCATTACCGCAGCCAATATTTTATAGAAGTGAGAGATAACTTGATCAAGGAATGACACTCCATTTTCAGAAATGCAACTTTTAGCAGTCTGAGCAATCTGCTGCCGCAATATCTCATCGAGTTCTATCACCATCTGCAAACAGAAAAATGTTGTGGCCCTCACTAAAAGGAAGTACATAATAAAAGATAAAGACACCTAATTAACAAGGAAACCTACGGGGGGTTCGAACTATACATTCTTTTATAATTATTCAAGAATTTCCAACAAAATGTACAATAAGTTAAAACATCCCCAAAGAACATCTTATACGATTAGCACGCAGCACCTCACAGACCTAGAGACCAATCTACAAGCATAAATGCATACATCCATTGCAGCATAAATCCATTGCATGGCAATTACATAATGAAGACAATGTATTGATTCCTTGAAGAAGAAGCGGAGCTCTAACGTCTCTCTGCAATGGAAATAACACAGAATAATCCATACAATAACATAGAATTTTCACATAAACAATATTAGAACAACCTCAAGCCTACAGTTATAGCAAGCTATCAAACTAAAAAGGAAATGACATTTTGAATAAGGGAATAAGCCTGGAACCACCAATTAAATATTTAGGGTTGGTTAATAGATAAATCACATGTTCCAAACCAAGATTCAATATAGTTCATTCATAGATTTACAAACACATACTCGACAAAAAGAAAACACTGAAAGCAAAAACTACACAACAAACCTACTCAGTATTTAAGTATGGGTTATACCATGTCGATAAGGAGTTATGTATTTACAAATGTACAATGTATAATATTCTTCATTGCACTATACACTATTTATTTTGTTTCTTAATTCATATGAACACAAAAATATACTACCCCACAGATTGGTGAAAACATAATATGACAGCATGAAGAATGATTTTTTTTTTTTTGAGAAAAGATGACTAGAATTGTATTACTGAGTAATAAAATGTACACAATATGGGACCGTCTTAGAGGGCACCCTATACATCCCCAAAGGGTACAAAAAATGGTACAAAAGCAAAATTACAACTCGGAAGCGCGGTGTGGGAGATCCTCAAAAATCTAAGGTCCCCCCCAGGGAATTAGAGTAGGCTCCCTCTCTGGCAAGATGATCAGCATCGGAGTTGGCCTCCCGAAAAATATGGCACCATAAGATTGAGATGTCTCATGACAAATGGGATATCTCATCAAAGATGTCACCTAGATGCCACAGGCAGGGAGAGAGACCTAATGCCCAAGAGATGACATTTTTAGAGTCCCCTTCCACCACCAGGGTGTGACCCTGGGCGACGCGAAATCTGAGTAGACCCTCTAATAGGGCCATGGCTTCTGCAAGATTTGAGTCCGCAAGGCCAATGGGGCAGGAATAAGCTTGCAACGAAAGAGCCTGCCTACTCCGGAGGGGCCGGGGTTCCCAAGGGAGCAACCGTCAAAGTTGAGCTTGATGGAGCCTACTTTGGGTGGTCTCCAAAGAGAGGATTTTGAGATAGTTGCCTTTGTCCCCTGGAGTAAGTTGTGCCAGTTCCAATAAAAATCAGATAAGGGGACACCTTTAAACAAGCTATGGTTCGTGGCCCAAAAGGCCACTAAATTCCCGACTTTGTCGGCCAATGCCCCGACCAAAGATCTCTCTCCTCTAAAAATTATGTGGTTCCTTTCAATCCATAGAACCTAAAGTGTGTCTGAAACAGAGGCTTTCAAAAGTTCTCTTCCTGCCTTTGGCCAGGGAGTATAGGGGAAAGCCTGATACAATTGCGGAATGGAGCCAGGAGTGACCAATGTCCACTGGAATAGACCCAACAGATAAGTCCACAATTCTCTTGCGAAGCCGCAGTGAAGGAATAAGTGTGCATTGAATTCTTCATCCTCCATGCACAAGGTACATCTATTGGGGGCATTGCATTCCTCTTCTTTGAAGAAGATATATCGTCAACACTCTCATAGAGTGCTATCCAAAAAAAAACCGGGATATTAGGGGGTAAAAAGGGATTCCAAGCTCTTGATAGCCAAGAAATATTGGGGCCAGCAGTGGTGGGGGTGAGAGTACGAAAGAAGGAAGAGACCAAAAACATCCCCAAGGGTGAAGGTTCCCAAATAATCTTATCATCACCAGAAATTGGAAGGAAGACAGGACGTAGGAGTTCAACCAAAGCCCCAAATTCATTAATCTCGAAATCATTGAGGGGTCGTCTGAAATTTGGCGACCATGATCTGAGATGACCTGAGAGCACAAAATTTTCTGCTACTGTAGACTGAGCATCTCGCGCTAACCGAAAGAGGTTAGGGAACTGCTCCCTAAGGGGTCTACTACCTACCCAGATATCATTCCAAAACATCACCCTGGTCCCCTCCCAAGGTCGAAAGCAAATATTGTGAAAGAATAATTCAGGACACCTAAGAATTGACTTCCAAAAACCAGAAGTCTGACCACTACTTCTGCAAACAGGAATCCATTGTTCGTTACCATGAAAATACTTGTGCTTGATGACTTTTCTCCAAAGGTGGCTCGGTTGTGTCGCATACCTCCATCACCACTTGCCCAAGAGGGCATTATTGTGGACTCGAAGATTGTGCATACCCAAACCCCCCTGAGACTTGGGAAAACACAGTTTGGACCAAGCTACAAGATGGAATTTGCAGCCATGCTCCCCAGACCAAAAAAATCTCTCATCATGCGCTCTAGTCTAGCAGCCACAGAGGCGGGGATTCAAAATAAAGACATGTCGAATACTTTAGCCTTCCCGCCTTGGATAGGAACCTGCCTTTCCAACCGGTGAATCTCCGATCACAAATTTTTATCTACAATGTGGCTCCACTGAGAAAGTCGAGGTAACCCCAGGTAAAGGGGAAGACAAAGGTACGAAGAGGGCATAATCTCGATAGAGCAGCCCCCCCTGCTGGCTAAGAAATGGACCAGGGAAGGGTCCATACACACCCCCATCATCTTGGACTTGGAGAGGTTTGCCTTTAACCTGGTAGCCATCTCAAAACACTTGAGAAAAATCAATGATGTGTCAACATGTTGCACTGAGGAATCACATAAGACTAGGTTGTCTTCTGCATATTGAAGGTGGACAATGCATGGGCCATGGTTGCTAGAATTAAAGCCCCTCAGGAGTCTGGCTTGGTAAAGTGACGAGATGGAGGTGTTATCCACCTCGGCCATAATGGCGAACAAAATGGCGATAGATTGTCACCCTAGCAAACTCCCTTAGTAGGAGGACCGAGAACACTGGGCTAGAGATGCACCCTCTAATCCAACTTCACTTAGATCCGACGGCCATTCTTTAAAGGGTTTCATCAAGCACTTCCCAATCCACATGATCATATGCTTTCTCCCAGTCGAGTTTTATTATTAGTCTCGAGTTGTTAGAAATGATCGAGAGTGGATGCACTCATGGGCTATTAAAGCCCCCATCTAGAATTTGCCGACACTTGACAAAAGCACCTTGGGTGGGGGAGATGACTGAGTCCAAAACGGCACTTAGTCTAGAAGCCAGGACCTTGGATAGAAAACTTGCAAGCATTGTTTACCAAACTGATGGGCCTGAAAAATCCTTTAATTCTTTGACCCCTTCTATTTCAGGGATGAGGGCAAGGAAGGTGACATTCATGGCTTTGTTTATTACCCCTCTAGAGTGGAATTCTGAGAAAAAGTCAATGATGTCAAGGCAAATAACTTCCTATAATGTTTTGAAGAAAGCTATAGGGCAACCATCCGGGCTAGGAGCTCGATTGGGGCTCAAATAGTTGAAAGCCAAGAGAATTTCAGCCTCCGAGAAAGGGCTTTCCAACCATGCAGCTTTATTGGGCAAAAGAGACAGGAAAGCAAGTCATCCATAATAGGTCTCGAGCCAGAGGTAGAGGTTAAATGGTTGGAAATATATCTCACTGCAGCCTGTTCGACTGAGAATGAATATTATCAAGCTTAACTTTGAGATACAATCCCTCTCATGTGATGACCAGGAAAATCATGGATTTCAGTTTTCAAACACGTATATCATACATCCAAAACAATGTTTTAAAATGCGGGATGCGGCCCTGATGCGGTGGGGGGACCGATGCGGCGATGCGGCCCGGATGCGGGTGCATCGTGATGATGCGGTCAATAAATGTAAAAAAATTCTAAAAAATCTAAAAAAATAAGTTAATGTATAGAAAAAAATATGAAGGTGATATATGTGATAGTAGGTATTTTAGTTTAATGATTAACTTCAAAACTATTAGCTGTCGGAGATTCTGTATCCAGATATCCACTATCCCCTGATAGAAACTAGAAACTAGAAACCAGCTTCATAAAGCATTCAACAATCAACAACCATAAGCACAAATTTGCACCATAAGCACAACCATCAACAACCATAAGTACAACCATAAGCACAACCATAAGCACAACCATCAACAACCATAAGCACAACCATCAACAACCATAAGTACAACCATAAGCACAAAATAGTGATATCACAAAATACAAACCAAAAGTCAAGCTCAAGAAGAAGTTAATAGTTAATAACTTAATACAATCATCCATTTTGAGAGTCAATTTTGAAATTTGAACTTCATTTTTTCAAATATCAATCGGACAAGTCATCTTGAGAGTCGTCATGCGCATCATCAATATCATCCTCGACGGCCTCCATGTATTCTTCTTCATCGGTCTCCTCTGAGTCAGCTTCCTCCTCGACCTCTGAAGCTAATGTGCGAGTGTGACTAGACCCAGCGGCTCCTCTACTCCTTAGTGCTCTAGTGTTAGGTCGATCTTCTTCATTAATCCCTGTTGCTAGCTCGACATCAAGCCATGTAAGATCCTCACCCTCAAACACACGCTCTTGTCTTGGATCCACGGTCCACTCACTTATGGAATCACCATCAGCTTCATATAATTGAATAGGGTTGAGCTTCGTGCGATTTTCATACCACTCCCTAAGCTGCTCGTTATACCGCACATAAACCAAATCATTCAACTTTTTCTGCTCCAACCTATTTCTTTTTTTTTGTATGGAGCTGTGGTAGAAATTTGAAATCAGATAAATTAGATTTTAGATTAGAAAATTGAAATTCAAGAAATAAGGATTAAGGAATGAGGAGTAAAGGGCTTACATGCTCAAATGCACTCCAACTGCACTCACAACCAGATGAGCTACATGTGAGATTCAACACTCGAATAGCGAGACGTTGTAGATTTGGTGTCTCGCTTCCATATAATGCCCACCATGCAGCTGTATAATATTTTATAATTTAGAATATAGTTAAAAATTAAGGGTATAAAATAAGCAATGGAACTATACATAAAGTAAGAGACAAGCAAGATTATTTTTGGGCTTTTGGCCTTTACCTGGATCTGTAGTGTCCCTATTTCGAGTGGCAATATCTCTCCCAAAGTTTCCCAAGGCTAACTTGAACTTAATCAATTCATAGCTGTGGATCTTATCCTGGATATCTTTCTCTAGCACCAACCTCTCCAACACATCTAAGAACCCACCATTTATTACACGATCTGACTCAATGGATGGGTGCTTGTAGTGAAGAGATGGGTTTAGAAAATAACCGACTGAATGGAGGTGCCTATGAAGCTGGGTATCCCATCTCCTATCAATAATTTCAAGCATAACCTTACGCATATTGTCATCATCCTTTAAAACATCTTTTATTTCAGTTCTTGCCCAGTCATTGCCTCATGTATGTAGCCCATGGCGGGCTTCGCATCACCATCAACCAGTCCAAGTACTCTCACTAAAGGGCGAGCCACCTCCAATGCAATAATTATTTGACTCCAAAAAGATGTATTCAAAATAATTTTTTCAGCCTTTCTCCCATCCTTATGCTTTGAAAATTTGCTTTGACTCCATTGCTCTAAAGCAAACATGGTCCTCAAGGCACTTTTTTGCTTGGCTAGGCTTCGAAGAGTGAGAAATGACGTGGTAAATCTAGTGACACCCGGTCTCACTAATTCTCTCTTCTTTGTAAAAGACTTCATCATGCTTAGGACTATGGTGTGATTGTAAATAAATCCAACAACAAACATAGCTCTTGAAATCACTCCACTAAATAAAGATGTTGTACCCATTTCTTTAAGCATAAGATTAACACATTGAGCTGCACAAGGTGTCCAAAACATATGTTTCATTTTCAAAGTCAAGAAATGCCCAACCGCAGCATAGTTGGCACCATTGTCAATGATAATTTGTACCACATTTTGCTCCCCAACAAAATCGACAATCTCATCCATCAAGCCAGATAAGTATATAACATCATGTGACTTGTCTGATGCATCAATAGACTTAACAAAAAAAGTACATGTTGGGCAGTTAACCAAAAAATTAATGAATGCCCTTGATTTCCCATCGGACCAACCATCACACATAATAGTGGCCCCATATTTCTCTCACCCTTCTCTCAGAGAAATCAAAATTTTATTCACATCAAATACAACATCCTTCAACAAGGGCTCCCTAACCTCATGTAGTGAAGGAGGAATAAATCCTGGGCCATATTGCCCAACTGCCTGGACCATACATGCAAAATTATTGCCAAATCTAAGATTTGGATGAAAAAAAAAATTTCGCCAAATTTTTCTTTTCCTTTGATTTGATGCAAAAAAAGCCACAAAAGTGGCAAGAAATCTTGAATTAGAGGGTATAGTAACCCCCCAAACAGTTTCCCTAAACATTGGAACAAAAAAAAGGCCATTTTGCCCCTCCCCGAGGGGCAAAATCGAAAAAAAAATTCGTGAAAACAAATGCGGGCGAGACACGGTCTGATGCGGCCATGATGCGGGATGCGGCCATGATGCGGCCTGATGCGGCACATATGCGGCCTGATGCGGTGCATATGCGGCCGCATCTGTCAAAAACGCATATGCGCCTGAACGGGATGCGGATGCGAGCGCATCCCGCATGATGCGGCCGCATATGCGGCGATGCAGCCACATTTTAAAACACTGATCCAAAAGGCTCTCATTCGATGTTTCAATCCACCATCTTGAGTCCTTCAAGAGACCATAATAAATTACTAACAGCGCATCTAGTAAGTTGTATTTTGTTCTCATCAATCAATTCTCAAAATTGAATCTTTGTAATGGAAACAAACGATAAACTACATGTTCAGGAAGCAAAATGGTGGATGCGAGGGGGAACGTGAAGCTTGCATAATTTCTCAATGTTTTGAAACTGTCAATGTGTAAAGGGGTTACAATGCTAGAGGAGAAGTCAATTCCAGTAAGTCAAGGGAAAGGATCATGCCATAAAGAAAATCATCGCTATCACTAACAATTGAGATCAGGAAAAGGTGTCAGTGTGCAAGTCTTGAGGCATAGACTTCAAAATTCAAATGACACAAGAAGCTTTGTGAAAAAACAGGTAACTGAGACGAATGACCATGAACATAGTTTCTGTGCATGGCAGAGGCAGTGTACCAGGATGCCAGCTGTTCCCAATTAATAATTAAGGGGAGATTCCATGTTTGGCAGAAGCCAGATAATGTACATGCTAGTCATGTTTTCATGTGTTGTTAGGAGTGCCTTATCGTAGAACGAAAAGACCCTTAGAATTGAAATGAGATAGGTTGACCAAATAAACTGGTAAACCGCCACGCAAAAATCACCATAGCATCCAGGATTTTGCCACATCAATATATTCTGTAATAAAGAAGTCCCTTTTGTAATCAGTGACTACAAAATGTGCATGCTACCCTACAAAATCATCAACAGGGAAAATGTTTTCATTAAGTTTCAAGAAGACTCACAAACTTTCTCCCAAAAAACAGACTTATTAATGTACAAAAGTACGAAACAAACACTAACTGTAACAGATAAATAAAATGATTATACCAGAATGTGCAACAAACATATGCAATTACGCACTTTATCATAGATGTTTTTTTCTGGTGATCGTGCAATTATTTAATCTAATTATATCCACGAGCTCCTCATGATGGCACATATGAGCCATGAATTATTGGTCAATCAGTCAGCCAGGAATAAATGATCTAGATTCCTATGCACAAACGGCTTCCATGTCATATGTATATATATGCATTTTACTAGTAAAAGATGACATGTCAGAACCCATAACTAAAGAAAAATACCATCCAATAAGATCATACAAAAACTGAAGCCAATTGGCATAAGAAACTGCAAGCTGTTTTTGCTCCACATTACTAAAAGAGAGTGATAGCAGACTGCCTTACTTGATGAAATATGTAGCATATGCATTCTGGCAGAAATCTGACATTGGCAGCTTCACCCCAGATCAAAAAATATAAGGAGACGAACAGCAGCTTCTTTTCTTTGCTTAGTGCATCCAAGCTGCAGGAGTTAATTAAAAACCCTAGATGTGAATTTCTCATTGACAGAAGCAGAAAGGAGAAAAGATTCATGGTTAGCACAAAGAATTTCGAAAAATAAGGGAACCAAAAACATCCAATCAAAATTTTCCATACTTGAAAGCTGTCTGAATTCCCAAATAGCTGCACCACTTGGTGTAATTATCGAGCGACTTCCCAAATACTTTTTGAACAGCGCCCTCATCCATTTTCTGAAGGGGGTAAGAGTTGAATAAAAAAATATATATCAAAATATGACATATATCATAATATGCTCAGCCAGTCAATGCAGGACATTCATGGTAAAGAATGGACAGGTAGAAATCGATTGGCACCTTATGCAAACCAAGACCCCTTTAGTAACGTAACCTAACAGTTAGAAGGCTAATTTCTAAAGGAAATGCAAACCAAAACTAAAAATAATAATAATAATAATACCAAACTTCAAGATTGCAAATAATGCAATTTGAGTATCCACAAATGACTATAAAACCAAAACAACACTCAACTCTAACTTCCAATGGATTAAATACATTATGTAATGCAAGATGCTTCAAACAGATTCCATTAGCAAAACACCTCACAATAAGGATAAATGATCGGGAGCCTTCCTATTTGTAAATTACTTGCCAAAGGTTTCAGCCACCAATCTGGGAAAGTTCTTACACTGAAGTAAGCCTATCGCTCACTTGAAAACTTTAAAGAAAAATTAACATCATTTGCAGACTTAAACCAACTGGGAAAGTACGAACTACCATGATATGCTAAAGACATATTTGAAAGAGCAATTGCAACTTGCAACCATCAGCTTGTAATGCAACAAGCATGAATATGAGCATGACTAGATATTTGATCTGCTTTATTATATCATTCAAGAAAGTGAACTAACCATCTCTTAACATCAACAAGCATCATAGGGAAAATTATTATGGATACCACCACCAATCTGGGAAAGTTCTTACACTGAAGTAAGCCTATCACTCACTTGAAAACTTTAAAGAAAGTTTAACATCATTTGCTGACTTAACCCAACGGGGAAAGTATGCACTACCATGATATGCTAAAGACATATTTGAAAGAGCAATTGCAACTTGCAACCATCAGCTGGCAATGCATCAAGCATGAATATGAGCATGACTAGATATTTGATCTGCTTTATCATATCATGCAAGAAAGTGAGAGAGCCATCTCTTAACATCAACAAGCACCATAAAGAAAATTATTATGGATACCACTAGCGGACTCATTTATTCAGCAGATGAAAGCATAAATCTTTTGAGAGTATAAAACTAACGCTATAACATACTATCAGCAGTTTGTCAAAAATAATTTTTTTGATTTTCATTCAAAAAGAGGTAGCACGATGGCATGCTGCACAGAACAAGATATCTATCAAATGAGCAGAACATACTCAGCTTAACCATAGAAACCAAGACAGGAACTAAAATTATATTGCAAAAAGTTTGAGAAGCCTACTGGTTCAGTCCCTTCAGGAATGCCAACTCGGGATTGTGCATTAGCTAGAAGAAGCACAATATGTTCACGCTGATTGCTTACATTGTCCACCTTTATTACACAAACCAACAGAGGAAGTTAGCAGCCATTAAACTAATGAATATATGTCTTTGAAAACCAATCAAAGCAAGCTGGAAAGAAATTAAAAACAATCAACAGTATATAAGAGAAAAAGCAAAAAAAGCACATAACAGTAGGAAGCTGCACTATCTTCAAAATATCTTACAACCACAGAAGTGCCAGAAAAGAGTACATTACTTTAACAACAGCTTCTAATAATGCTCAACACCAAGTCTGGCTAAAAAAGGATTCAAGGTTTCTTACAATTAAAAGCATCAAGATATGTGTATCGCCCACTGCATTCATACCTGGAACCCAAAAACATACTGCAGAAAGTCTAGGACATCTGCATTCCTCTGTGGAGGTACAGCAACATCACCAGGCAACTTCGGGAGACCTCTGAAGTTTAAAGCCGAGACAGCAGCCCTTACCTAAAATGAATGCAGTATGACTATATCAGAAAACAATTCAGCAATTAATATCAGAAAAAATTGTGACTAATCAAAAGAAATACCTCAGGTAAAGAACTGATGACATTAGTAACAGACGCAGCATCCAAAGGCACAATATTATAAGCAATTAAGTCTTCTGTCATTGCCGCATCAGACTCCATTACCCGTTTTAACTGCCAGCAACATAAAACACGTCACAAATCTAACTCATCTATATTCTAGCTTTCGTCTTCCCCCCCCCCAACCTCTCCCCCCTTAATAGTAAATATACATTCTTCATATGAGTCATAAAGGCACAAAAACAAAGAAATAAATCTACCCACTTCCCATGGAAAGCCAAATATATTAGATGCCGCACTCAATTAGGAGAATCATATAAAAAATACCACTGAAAGACAATCAAAACAACTGACTATATAAACAAAAATGTGTGTGTGCACACACGCACGTGCAACCCACCTCCAACACCCACACCCACACCCACACCCACACTAAAGACACTAAGCAATCACCTCCTCAGGAATCAATTTATCTGCCTCTTCAGGAGATACTTGCTGGGAAAGTTCCTCAACTACTGTTCTTAAGACATTCAACGTTGCAAAAATCCTCTTTCTTTTCACAGTCCTGCGTTCCAATCTGTATGCGGCAGTCAATTATAGGAATCTGGTGAGTTAACTTCTAAGAGATACTGAAGGAGACAATCTAAGAAAAAATTTAGCCACATGCAAATAAAATCATAAAGGATAATAAAGGAAAATAGTAAACCAAACAGACTCTTTGTCTCACAAACTAAACTCCAGTATGAATTGAACAGCAGAAAACACCTGGAAATATACACCCAGCTAAGGCAATATACAAACAATGTTCACAATAAGAACTCAAATGAAAGTCACAATGTAAAGGGTAGTTTTCTATCTCAGGAAAACAACAATGATGCCGCTTGCGACCATTAAGTAATAAACAGCTGAAAAGGCAGCCCGAATGAAGCAAAGTATGCATACACAGGAGAAGGCAGATAGAACAACAAAGAAGGTTTATCCTTCCAACCAATGATTTGAAAACTCAAACTCATGTCAAGACACGCTGGAGTCCCAAACCTGAGTAAGCCAAGTCTCAACAAATCTCAGGTGAGTCTTTGGATTAAGTCTTTGGATAAGAACACCTGAAAGGCCTGGAAAGTGGAAGACTCAGGCAAGTCCAATTATATTTCCATGGGACTTGCAGTGATCCTAAGGCAAGTCAACTCGGACGAGTCCCAAGTCAACTCACCGAAACTTTACAAATTGCTTCCAAACTATGCATAAAAAATTCCAGGAAAAGCATACAAAAATGAATTAAAAATTATATTAAAACATAAAAAAGTAAAATTAGAAACTAAAAGTTAAAAATATCTAAAGATCAGAAAGAACTCTGCGCAAAATGCATGAAAAACCATTCCATCCACTTGTTTATTCAAGCCACTGACGGCTGGCCATAAAAAGGATTCAATTACTAATGATGATATGCTGGTCAAACTGTCTTGCACAGATTAGAATACTCAAAGAACTTACTCCCCAAAGTTTCCACTGAAACCACCAGATTCTCTCAGCTTCCTTTCATCCTCCCGTAACTCGTCAACTTTATGCTTTCCTCTATACATCTTATAAAACTCCCGTAAGCGGGCAATATCCTGGGTCCTATCTATCATTCCACCCTCCCTCTTGGCGAGTTTTTGCTGGAAAAAGGTCACAAACCAAACAATAGCAAAAATTACTCAAAAGGAACTCGAGAATCAAAATAAATCAGTTCAGCTTCATATATCAAGTAACGATGCTAAAGTAGATATGATAATATATATGAAAAAACCTGTAATGGTACCATGTTCTGTACAGAAATAAAAACTGCAACTTCCATTTATTTATATCACTCTTCATTCAGGACAAAACATCAACATAAGCCATAGGAAGTACCTTAATAACTGACATCAGGCCAGTTTTAAATTGCAAAACACCTCTTCCCTCACTAAAAGGATCCAGGTTCTGTGCCAACGAGTAAGCATGTTCACATACTGCAACAACAAAGAACAAGGAACCAATAAATTACATTAGATATTGAGACCCATACCCAGAAAGAAATATAATATTCAGTCAGCATCAGATGTAATCAAAAGAACATGGAATAAGCTAATTAAAAAGAACATGATCATCACATGAAATACACAAAAGAGTTGTAACTAACAAATATATTTGGCCTGAATATCCTCATTTACGGAGGGCACAGTTAACACATGCTATTCACTGAAGATATATAACAGATCAATATGGTTGGCATAGAACCACAAAACTGAATGTGTGCAAAGATATGTTGGCTACAATGTTTCGAAAAAGAGAAAAACCAGTAAAAGCCAAGGCAGTGCTAGCACGAAATGGCTTGACTTTACTATGCCCAAGTGCTTGCTCCATTGCGCGCTAGCTCGTGCGCAACGCCTTCTTTTGAAGCTTGGCTTTGAAGCTTTGACTTGGCATGATGTGCTTGCTGCCCCCTATTATGTAAGGTAACGAAAACAGCTATCTAGCTGCCTAGCCTTGAAGTCCAGTCGAGTAGTTCTCTTCTCCCACATCCACCAGTCAAGCTGCCTAGCCTGAATTCATTCGTTTAGGGCGCCCTTCACTTGCCAGCCTATAAACACATTCTAGTTGCACCAATCACTCAAAACCATGTTTACGTATTTCAAGATATGTCAATGGGACTGAATCATTCTATGCAGCTATGCCTTTCATATGGAAAAACTGTAAATCTAGAGATTTAAGGCAGCACCAATACTTTACGGTAACTCGCAATAGTAACTAACAATGTAATCTTCTGGCTCGAACTGTAAGAAATAGTTCATTCTAGCTTATCAAGAAAGAGAGGAGGAAAATAAATAGTTCCTACAGCCTACAGTACTCAGATACTTGTAGGTATTTAGCATAGAATTATTGACACAATACATACAGATGGCAATACCTATTTCAAGGTGTGCATAAGTTCACAAACTGCAAATAAAGTATAAGAAATATAGCAGCCAAATGAGGCAAGAAACAGCTTTCAATGTGTAAAAAGACTAGTCATCAAAGGCTCCTTCACCATACCATACAAATGCTCAGGTAACCCTATGAAATGTAAACTCATAATGAGACAATATATCATACTATACCATATGCCAAATTTATCCCAGTTTCTTACCTAGTAGAAAAAGGCTTGCACAAAAAGGAGCACCATTAACCAAAAAAAAAGGTTGTGCAAAAGAAGTGAGAGAACAAATAGCATACAAATGCGAGAAATATTGGGATCTTCTTCTTGAAGCTCATCAGCTGCTCTGAGAATAGCATCAATGTGCCGACTATTTGCAAGAGAAGATGGGACATTCCCAGCAATTCCATCAGAGACTTGACCAGGAACATCAGGACCCCTACTGTGCTCCCTTTTGAGAGCAGCACGCACAAGGCGCTCCCAATTCTCCTCAACTTTTGACATCTTATACGATACTGACTACACAGTAACACTGTATCCCAAGCTCAATTAATCTCATGAAGGTATACTTCTCTGCAAAATAGCAGATGAAGAATAAAAATGAGATAGAATGGAATGAAGTTAGAAAATACTGCATCCCAGGTTCAATTTCAGTATCATAAAGCATACTAGTTTGCAAAAAACAGATAGTGGATAAAATGAAATAATAGCATTAAATAAGAATAACAAGACACTAAATCAGCAGGATAGTATCAATCAGCTGCTTTGTATTATTTTATTTATTTTTTTCAAATTAGTTGCTTGTTGTCTTAATTGAAACCAGCATTTAAGTAAATGTTATACAAAAATATGAAATGAGTTCCAGAGCTTAAAATCAAGAGAGAGAGCATGATCCAACTTATTTTAACTGGAATTGAAAGATTGTTGTCGTCTAAATGAAGAAAAGCCTTGAGAACTCCTGGATAGCACGAAAATGCAGGCAAGATGAAGTTTTAATGGAGGAGAGTTGAACAACCAAAAAGGAGCTGCATGAGCCTAACAGTACAGATGAAATCACGACATCAAACAGGCAAGCGACATCGAACAGGCAAGCGAACTTGAAATTTTCAAGCACAAAAAAGAGATCCATTAGAAGAAAATGAAAACCTAACCCTAGAGAGCAAGAGACTGAAAGGTTAATTCCCTGAAGACAAACGATGTGATCACTTGATGGGTGAAGAAACTAGAAAATCTCTGAAAAATTACAATAATGGAGAACTAAACCTAGAGAGAGAAAGAGAAGGGAATTGATACCGAGAGAGAAAGTGCATTCCTTTTTTCGAAGAGCCAGAAAGGGAACAAAATTATCTCAGGGAAATCCGTCACAATATATTACACCAAAACCCAAACAGAAAGAGAGAGGGAGAAATTCAAGCAGACAGGAAGAGAGATAAGGGCCAGGTTAAGAGGAGGTTTAGAGAGAGAAAGAGGTTGCGTTATCTTACCGGCAAAGCGGCGAAGACGCGTATCAAATTCGCCGTTCCCGCCCCTGCATCTTCCCTGTAAAAAAGCTAAATGACCAGATAACTTAGTCGCCGTTTTTGTCTCTCATCAAGTAGCTGCAATTTCTCTCTCCAACTTTATAAAAGATCGTCCGGTTACCGGCTTTACTGGCTGGTACAGGTCACAAATTGGAGGTCTTCGTGACCAAGGACAACCTAGCCCGGTGGCCGTTTACTCTTCATGCACCATATAGACTCGTTTGTGTAGAATAGTCCTGTGGATCAAAACTCTATATTTACACCCTCGGACAAATTTTGGGATTTTGAACCAAAGGAAAAGTTTATATAGAGCCGAGGCCCTAAACCATCAAATTGGAGCCTATCTCAAAATTTTCACTAGGAGAGGTTGTTTTGATGCTCAAATATCCTCAAATTGATCATCTTGACATCAAGATACATGAACATGAGAAAAAATTGGATTTCAAGTTTTAGAAATAGTGTATTTTGTAAGACATTTTTTGACCGTCAAGTTTCAAGATTTTCAAGTTTTCATTGACATGTTGATCTACACTATTTTTTAAGCTTTAAACTTTATAAATAAAGATGAAAATATATTTTAAAGCTATCACAAAGATTTCCAATGTTGAAACAACATTTTTTGACTCTATTTGAAGGTAGGCTCTAATTTGATTATTTAGAGCCTAAGCCCTATACAAAGCCCTCCCTATAAAAAGAAGGAAACAGGAGATTTCAAAAAGAAAAAGGACCTCAGAGTTAGATCTAGTCATCCGTATTGGCAGCCTATCTATTAATTCTTATGAGATTATTTTTTGTAAGGCATGGATATATTGTTTATTTCATGTTGAGCAAGTCATCATGATAATCAAATAAAATTCTAGGAAGAAATATTAGAGGAAACGTAAATAATGAAACCATTTATTTATGAAACAAAGAAATCCCAATCATTGGCTATTAGATTTGAAATTGGGTAGTTGACGATGTGTCATTGTTTTTTGAATATCGTACATTTTTATCTATTGGATTTCACGTATATTGGTTAAAAGTGATTGTAATCCTCCTTATAACAAAAATAAATTGTCGATCCCATATATTTTTTATTTAAAGTTGAAGAAATAATATCCCCAAAATCAGGGTCCTCATAATACTATTAAATAGGGGAAATAGCCTCTATCCTCGGTGGGCAGGGTGGAAGAGCCCTACAACATATGACATCTAGAGTTTCATTAGTAGTACTCGTGGACACTAGATGGGAGTTTATACAAGGAAAAGTTGTTTGTGATTCAAGGGTGGCATGTATCTCCTAACCCATCTAAACGTCCATCTTAAAGATGGGCGTTGAAAAAAGAGGGCACCCTTCATAAACCATAGCTTATTTACATATGGATTTTAGGGGCGTAAAAGGGAGGAATAGCGCAGGGGCGTTGGCGCACATGTACATGTAAGTATACCGATTCAGCCTTTGAATAAAGAGCAAAAATGAATCATGCTCCGGCGAGACCATGTAATCTTTCGGGAAGAGTCTTCGGTTCAGTTGTTTTCTTTTCGAGAATTACAAAAAAAACCTCAACACCACCCTTTCTAATCAACTTACCCTAATATAATTTTTTCTCTCACTTATTTTTCGAAAACAAACTTTTTATGTATGTACTTTCAAAAGCAAAAAAGTTCATTTTTTTTATACAAAAATATTTTTTTTATATAAAACAAACATTTTAGTCATATCTGATGTTGACTTTATGACCCAAGGGCACAAGCATACTACCATATTCTTGGAGCGCACAAGTGCCGAACTACCCTAAGACAACTATCAAACATTTCTTTGAAGCGCACAAGTGCCGAACCACCCTAAGACAACTATCAAACATAAACTGAATACGGTCGGACCGCCTTTTATGTAATACCGAAGCCCCTGAAATCCAATAATATCTACTATCGAACCCCCTTTGCAGTATGAGAGTACTAGTGCTGGAGCCTTACTGCCATACCACACTTACCCAATGACGAAGAAAAAAAGCATGGGTAAAGTAAAAGTAAAGAAGCATAATTTATGTATTTTTTTATTCTTTTGGTTGGGACATGGGTAAGGTAAAAGTAAAGAAGAATAATTTATGCATTTTTTATATTCTTTTGGTTGGGGTATTAGCATAGAAGAAAAAAAGTGAGAAAAAATTAAATTGCATAGAAAGTGTTTTCATGGGACTTTTTTTTATAATTTTCCTTTGCTTCACAAAGTCACCTAACACGCGTCCATGATACAGAAGCCAGTTCTTTTGAAGATCTCCTTTTTATTCTCAGGATATACGCTGTTAAATTCTCGAAGAGTTTCCCTCAGCGTTAAGATTCATAATAGAGAAAGAGTGTGTGTTCTACTAAGTGTTTCAAAACCCGAATGGGTAAGGTGGATAGTTCACACTTCACACCCATGGATGTGTACGATCCTTGGATTCGCAATTTAGGTAATAGGTTAAAATAAGTAATGTAAAAATATTAAAAATAAAAATAAAAATTGGGGTTTACAATGTGCGGACTTATAGAGGAGACCTCTTAAAATTTTAGATAACCCTAAAAAAATGAAAAATAATATAGAAGTGGGTTTTGAGAGGAATCGGGCTGGAACCAATAATATCCTAGAATCGGCTCGATCCGTACCGATTTCAATTTGGATCAACAATTTTGAAAATTGACGAATTTTAAAACAATGAATTTACTACCTGCTATTCTTGCTTCTAACATAAAATTTTTCATTTAAGCAAAGAGTAGTGGATAGAGTGTTTGAAACTTTGAAATGAATCATTCAACGGCTGATTTGCAATGCACTGATCTTTTGACTAAAAGAGACAGTAGAAAGCGAAATGCTTTAGTATAATCCTTAAAAGTAAATAACTTTTGCTACTATATTCTTTAAGACTTGTTATGAATGATTGGCCGGCTTCTTTTATTCCCTTTAAAAAAAAGAAGCCACCACTCCAAAAGTGTATGGTATATTTCCTAAGGATGAGGAAATATACTGCTCTAAAACTCAAGGGTCAACTACATGCATTATTCTGTTATATTAAAGATCATACTCTCAGTATGGCCATAAATTTCTATATGTTTTTTCACTAATTTCAATCATGTCTTTTTAAGTCTACTCATTATTTTTTTTTAACCTTCCACTTGAACTAACTCACACCACCTAACACGTATTGTACTGGATCTACGCCATACATAGCCAGCCCATTTAAGTCTACTTTATATCATCTTATCGCCTATTACCTAAACCTTTTTTATTTCATCATATTGTCTACTAGTGTCACGCAAACTCTCTCGAATGTATTCATTTCAAATCCTATCCCTTATTGTCTTGCCATCATCAATTTCAACATCCTTTTAAAGTAACATTCAGTAGTTAGTTCGGTGGTAGGATTTGAACTTCGCCTAAACGCAAATGGAAAAGTGCAAGGCAAGCAAGCACATCCACAAACTCGATCCCTGAAATTTTTTATCAAGGAACACGGGGGCATTCGTATAATAAGGGAGTGATCTTGTTTTTATCCAAGTGTGAACCAGATATTTTGAGCTTGCAAGAACCAAATTGCTCGTGGTAGTGTGAAATTAAATAGGTCGAGGATCTAGGCTTTCCGGATTGTTGCAAGCCCCATAAACATTCTTGAAACCTGGTGAACAAACCAAATTATTCAAGGAAAATATTCTATATGGACTTTCAATGAAATACCAAGATAAGTATGTAAAATAGGAAGAGAGAGGATTGTAAATGAATACAGACGTAGGTCACCTTAAACTCGCACTTTGATAGGCACTCTCGATGGGATATGCTACATTAAAACCTTTTTCTAGAGATAAAGATCCCAATCTAGTTGAATGCTATATATCCCTGCCCTTAATTGTATCCGAATACATGAAAGATAGATAAGGAAGCCACCTCATGTTTCGAAAAGAACCATACTACACCATAAATATCAACCAAAACTGAGAAAGGACACGTATCTTTTACATACATACAATCCATGATGGCCATTGACGAGAGGTTCATTTGATCTCTCATGTGGCATCACTGATCAGAGCGTAATCTTTTCGGCTCTCGACCACCCAATCTCAGGCCTGTAAAGACCTCTTCTCCCTCACAATTTTCAGGTAGCCTTCGAGGCGACAAGGTGCCAAAGTTCTTGATTAATTGATGCTCAACATCAGTAGATTGCTCCTGTGTGTTTTGCATGTGAGAGCTCGTGTTTCCTTCCATGTTGATTTGCTCTACATTCTCTTGGACAGTAGACATGGTGCGCGGTTGCGGTGTGGACTCTGCCTCACCTGCTGTTGGATCTGCGGTTGACATGCGCCTTTGCTCTTCGATGGCATCTGCAAAAGATGATTTGTGTCATCAGTTTGAGTGAAGAGAGGGAGAGCTTTGCTTTTCAAGCCTCATAAAGAAAAATGGCATATGCAAAAGATGATCGTGTCATCAGTTTCAGTCAACAGAGGGAAAGATTAGCTTGTCAAGCCTCAGAAAGAAAAAGATGGGGGGGAGGGGGAAGATGTATATATATATATATATATATATGGGAAAATTTCTCTGTAACCCCCATTTTTTGTACCCATTTCCCAGGAGACCCGAGGATTTAACTATTTCTTGAGGCATAAGGTCTCTATCTTTTCTATCCTTCAACCCACAGGATCCCTTTGACCACATACTATTGACCTAAACAATTTGTGAAATAACTCCCTTTTACCAAGATCACCTCTCTGTCTCTCTCTCGCACCTCTCTCTCTCTCTCAAACACTAGCTTGCGGCTTGAAAGGTTGGGGGCGCTGAAACTGGTGCACTAGCTTGTAGACCACAGAAAGCTTGCATCGATGGCTGAGAAACAGGTGCATTAGATTGAAGACTAGGGTTTTGAAACGATGGACGTGGTGGGTTCACTGGTCTTTGAGCCATGAAGCTTGATAGACCTTGAGGTAGAGGGCCCAAAGGAACAAAAAGCATCTGAGATTGAGCGCGAAGGGGACTTGAAGGTTGAAATCGCGAATCAGTCATGGTTGGCAGGCCAGAAGGGGCAAAAGCTTGGGACATGGCTGGTCGACCCGAGAATTTCCATGAAAAGAGGGCTCTGAACCCATAGAAGATGGTGTAATAACAGGAGGGGGGCAACAGGAGGAGGTCAATTGAAGCCTGAAACTGAATAAATGGAGGAGGTTGATTGAAGCCTGAAACTGAATAAATGGAGGAGGTCGATTGAAGCCTGAAACTGAATAAATGAATTGTGGGTTTTGTCCAAAGACCCCAGGTTGAGGATTTCCACGAAAAGAAACTCCGAAACAGCTGCAGAGGAAGTGAGAATTGGAGGTAGAGCCATGATTGGAGGTCAACTAAGCACTGAATTTGGAGAAACAAATTGTGGGTTTTGCGTGGGATGCCATTAAAGCTTGGAGGAGGCGGAGCTCGATTGAGCGGAGGCTCTAATGAAGCAGGATTTGTAGAAGAAATTGGTGGAGAAGAGAAGGGAAAGGCACGCCTTCCACGGAAATCTGATGTGAATCTAGGTTTCTCATACCCCATTGGAATGCAGAATTTGGCTCTCAAATCTTAAAAAAGGGTTTCTGCAACTGACTTTGGGTATTTAAGAGAGAGAGAGAGAGAGAGAGAGAGAGAGAGTTTAGAGAGAGATGGAGATATTAATTTGGTAAATAGGAGTCATTTCACAAATTATTTAGGTCAATAATACATGGTCAAAGGGGTCCTGGGGTTAGAGGATAGAAAATATAGAGAGTTTTTGCCGCAAGAAATAGTTTAAATCCTTAGGTCTCCTGAAAAATGAGGGTTACAGAGAAATTTTCCACATATATATATATATATATATATATATATAGAGAGAGAGAGAGAGAGAGAGAGTGAGAGAGAGAGAGACTACTTGACATGTCTTATGTTTTCAGACACAATGAAAGATAGCAGGAGAAAGAAAACAATAGGCATCTCCTTGGTTTCCACAGTGTGTGAGTGTGGGAAAGAGATAAGAGTGTGTGTGAAAGAGAGATAGAAGGTTGGTTTGCATTCAAAATTCAAGCCATGAAAAGGGGACCAGACATGAAACAGATGAATGGGAATATAAAGATAATCATGACACATCGCATGCAAGTTTATTGAAAGAAACAAAACATGAAAAACAGTCTTAAATTTTGTGACGAAGGCTGAATCCTTTGAATTAATCAGTCAAGACACAAAGGTTGAAATTTGGTTGCACCAAGAGACCTACCCAAACCCATATGACCAAATTCAATCATAAAAAAGATGCCAATATTAGCATATACAAGGTCAGATGAAATCACAAGAAATTTCCCAATTCCTTACAGGAAAACCCACAACCACTTCTATGCATCTCGACTCTCAACTCTCAGCACAATTGTGTCATAAAGTTGAAAAATTTCAGATAATTATCGCAAAACAGAAACCTACTTCCATTTTGACAGATCAGACCTGACAGTGCGAAAACACATGATTTCTTGGACTTGTGGATGACATGCGGTACCATCTGAAAAACTTGTTAGAATGCCAACTGCTCTTCAAATTAACTGCTCTTCAAATTTAGCACATGCAATGACTCTTAACTATTGTAACTGCCAAATGGCACTTTCGATCACAAATTCAAGATCTTGTGATAACTTTGTTGAAATTACTTGGTTACCTTACAAGTTCTTTGGAATTTCTCAGCGCAGCATCGTTTTAAGATTTCCAATGCTCTGGTTTTTCTCAATAGTTCAAAAAATGAGGTTAAAAAGTTAAAGAAGAAAATAAATAAGAAGCACAGTCCTCTTGTTAATATCTTCAAGTTTCCATAAACTAGGATATTTTTAAACTATCAAAAATAATACTTAGAATTTTGTAACATGAAATTTTTGCATGGATAACTTATACATTTCTTATAAACCCAGTTCTATATCTACGCATAACTTGTTTTTTCAGAAAAAAGTGCAGGAAAACAACCAGGTACATTTAGGAGAGAAAATCTACAAATCTATGAAAAACACTTTACTTTGAAAAAAGACTTGGCTATTTTTTTAACAAGAAATGAGATCTTTGACACTAATATCATACATCATGATATTCCTTTATGAGAAAGGAAGTAAGAACATTTCAACACTTGCCTTGTAGTCCTTGACCAGTGATAATGACGTCAAGTTCAAGAAGGTCTAGAAGCCGCCCAAGATCAACCCCACTTGTCCAATTCTCCGGACCTGATCCCTTTCTAAGCTTCAACCTTCCTCTATTTGCAGTCCCTCCCCATATAATTCCAATAGGCCTTGGCTTTTGGTCTTCATTCTCGCCTGCCAAGAGTATCAAGCTCCCACTATCTCCTTCTAAGTCAAACCCTAGTGCAGTGTCACCCACAACTAGGAAATCGGTGAGAAAACAAATCCCCTTCTCATCATTATATTCAAGAGCATATGCCATTATGTTCCCTGTTGTTAAACCAGAGCTTCTACCAACCTTCAACACCCTCTTGCCAATCAGGGTGCCAATGGGAGACTGGAGGTCTAGGGTTATGACATTTCCAATTCTTCCAACTCCTTTCACCAATGTGGTGACCTTTGACATGTCAAAGTCTTCAGCAAAGGGAATGAATGCCCCATCTGCCCTAACAAAAGTCTCTAACAGAAGCATATACAAATCTTGCATTAATCTTTTGATAGAGATGAAGGTCAGAGAAATGTGAAATACTCCACTGATTCTTTACTAATCACTAAAATAGGTATTTAGAGAATTTAACCTTGTACCTAATGATTGCAAGCTTCCTTAACCACAAAAAATAGGCAACATATTTTCTTCGTATGATTTAATTTAATAATTTTTTTAAAAAAAGGACCAAAATTTTAGACTATATTCAACATTTGAATAAGGAAATTAACTGAAATTTCCATGATTGGCTAGTATACTCAGAAAAAACAAATCAACTGCTAGTTTCCAAGTCAGGGTGAGAGATGTGGGTTTTAACTAAAAAGAAGATATTATCAGCAAAAGTTACAGAAGATGGGAATCCATGTTCACGAAGGCACAGGATACATTTCATTAAAAACAAAAAGTAAAAAGGTAAAGTATGTATCTTTGGGAAAAACCAACTTTACAATTTTAAGAAAGCACTCCCAGTGACTCACGCAAGAGCGAATTTCCAGGAGCTTTCAAGATTTCACAGGGATAAGAATTTGCAGCATTCCCAGCATCAAAGGGAAACCATGGAATCAAGCTTATTAAACTGTACCAAAGCCACGTGGTCATTATGGAAATATAAGGGGTCTGCAGATCCAGAAATTGCCTTTTCTTTGTTTCAGGAAAGTGAAATTAATCCATTTCTCTTGCTATTAGTCTCATTGAATGACGCCATGTTTGTATATAGGATGCGAAGAGTTCAAAATTCATTGCTAATGCAGATCAACTTGCATACACAGGAAATTGGGGAAAAACTACTAGGACCCAATGAATTATGGGAGAATGTAGTCCATATGGTCACAATCCTACGAAATGATAGATGGTCATAGAAAGAGTGATGGGAGCCACCATTAGGGTCATGTCCTGTTCAGGTGGTTCCATACTCCACATCGCCATCCATCATTGTTGTGAGCAGTCATCACCCAATGGACTTTTATTGTTCCAAAGTCCATTGGATTCTGATGTCTTACCCCAACCAAAAACCCAAAAAACTGAAAAAAAAAGAGAAGCGTAAGAATCCACATCTGATACAAATAGATGTACACCATTTCATGATCTATGTTGGCCATACAGAAAACAAGGAGGG
This sequence comes from Amborella trichopoda, assembly GCF_000471905.2. The sequence goes on from NW_006500031.1 coordinate 1,111,199, forward strand.
AATATGGCCGTCTTCCACAACAATAATGATAATAATAACATTTCAATTGAGAAGAAATTATCATGATACATTTAAACCAACCTGGATTTGTAGCTGCAAAAATCCCATACCAAACATCATCTGTTATGAAAGATGTCGCCCTTTCCACAGCACCCAAGTAAACTCCAGGTCCTAAGTTGAGGGGCAAAGGATGAAACATTTTCTGGTTTGGGAAATCAAGATCAACGGCAACATGACGATTTGTGAGGAACCCAACCTGGCGGGACCCAGTTCGGCTCTTGACAATAGCACCCAGAGTTCCAAAAGTTTCTTGACCTGCAACCTAGCACAATGAATAACGTGTATCAGATTATTAGAAAGAAAAAGAAACAAAGAAACGATATCACCGATGACATTATGATCCTGCAATGCTTTTGAGGATTATTTTTATGGGTTGAAATGAATATCAACATTTGATCAAGGAGTTAAGATTCATGTGCAGCAACACAGATAATTTTTACATTATTAATCTTGCTTTATGTTGTGAGGGTGCAGCTCACTGACAGTGAACCTGCACTTCACATGAATGTGAAGCAATCATCATGAATGGTTTCACCATAGTATTGATTGTTATTAGCCGTGACATGCAACTGGAAATTTTTTTGTGATAATAAAAAACAATATATACATCAAGTCCAAGGCATTAACGACAGTAATCATACCTAAATGATCCTGAAGATGTTGCATTAAGTACCATAATGACATGAATATCCTCAATGCTTAGGATGACATCAAACACTAATATAACTAATACAGACATGCCATTAGAGGGAGAATGGTCAAAAGAGAAGCACCAGCATAACACTCCTTTATACCCAACATGCATAATGGTTGCACGAAAGTAGTTACAAAGAGAATTTATTACATAGGGGACAAAATAGTATGAGATGAATTCCTAACAAAGCACAAGTACACCTCTTTGTGTGTGTGAACTGTTGGAAAAACACACATCAAACATAGTAAATGACCACCAAGGAAACCGATACAGTGAGCTGATAAAAACATGAATGGCAAGAACAGAATTTGAAAATACAGAATTCAAAAAAATGGAAAGTGACAATGGCAAAACTGTGAATCTTTTCATAAAATACGCTCTAATACTATGGAAAGAATGAGAATCAGATAAAAGAGCATGAGACATAAATAACTAATACACACATTGGAGTACATGAATAACCATCAATAAAGAAATAAAAGAACACTGAAATGCCCTTGTAGGAATATAGACAGACATATAATCATCTATTAGGATAAGAATCTGTGAGCCAACCGACCTATCAAACAATATAGACCGCACAGCCCATAGTGAACGAGAGGAGGTAATCTGGATGACCTATGTTCACTGGAATGACAGGCACATTTTGGCCAAAGTTTTGGGGCATATCTATTCTTTTTTATTTGGAATGCCCGGATAAGGTGTATATGTGTGCAAAATAATGGATCCATCAGACTCTACTTTTTTAGAAAGAGAGTTCTAATGCCCAATGTTGATCTTTCATTTCTGTGAGATTCAATTTGGGCCGTCGAGCGCATATTGTTCCAGAGGCCAGTGAGCTCATATGATCTTTATCATAGTCATCAATATTAAGATCAATAGGAATATATTTCCAAAAAGAAATAACTAATAGAACCGTGCAATCATAAAACGTAACATATAGGCCTGCTAAGCAAAAACCAACATACTTTTGGATGTTGCCAAAATTCCATGTCAATGTTAATCTAGAAAAGAAGAAAGTTATGGTAGTCTAAACAAGGTCAAGGGACTAGATCTCAGCAAATTGTCAAAGTAGCACCCTTGCTTTTGTAGTTGGAATGTTTGGGCTACACCCAAAATCATTATTTTCTCACATTTTCTTTAAGACAATTTTAATTAATTTTAGTCGTCTATTGTAGAAATCAGTGTTACATGGACACTATCATGAGCGTCAGTCCTTCAAGCACGGCTAGAAGTGACCATACAATTATTATTCAAAAAAAATTAAGCTTTTTACTATATGTAATATGATTGTCCTTCCTACACCACATAAAAAGTGGGCAAGAGGTGGTCAAGGATGATAAGCCAAAATGGCTTGAATACAAACCCTACCATTAGACCCCTTCACAGTTTTTTATCGCTTTTAATATTCCGAGGTGTCCTCAAGTGTCGAAACGCAAAACCAGCCAAGGGCTAAAGAGTCACAATAGCAGTGGTAGAAATCAAAATTTTCCATGATATGGCCCCCCTTGTGTTTACCTCTTTACTACTCCCTTGTTTAGCATTTGAATCCACCCTGAAGAATGAATATCAAATGGCTCCTTCAGGCTTCAAGAAGGCCACATCAATATGAGAGAACCTACAAACAATAGGACTTGAGGTTATAAAGATCCCAGGATCCTTGCTCTTGGATGATGAAAAAAGTAGATAGCCATTTAGGGATTTCTGGGGAACAAGGTAGTCCGAATCTAGAATCACATGAGTCCTTCGAGATTGCCTCTCATGCTATGTGGCAGTGTTCAAAGACGCCACTAGGCCATGGAACTCAGGCGCGGGACCTGAGTAGCGACTAGCCACGCATAGAGCCAGGGAAACCTAAAACACTTGGAAAATTTCCTGAAAATTTGATCAAATCAGTAAAAAATGATAAACAACATGAAAAGCATATAAAAGATGAGAATTTTTTTTCAAAAACTAGAAAAACAGAAAAATTGTTAAAGATCATTTTCTCATAAAAATAAAGAGTAATGATCCTATAGGACCCTCCCCCACCCATGCATGTAGGACCCTAAAGGATCACCATTAAAGTTGGCACGGATCTCTAGAAAAGTTATCAAATGGGTGTGGGACTTGACTTTTCTATAGATCTGTGCCAAATTTAATGGGTGATCCTTTGGGGTCCTACACACATGGGTGAGGGAAGGTCCTATATGATCATTTCTCAAAAATAAAAATAGAAGAAGTACAAAATATTAAAATATAAAAACATAAAAACTGTATACAAAATTAATTATGTCAAGTGCATTTGAGTTATAGTAAAAAATTAATCCTATTATAATTCATATAATTAATTATATGGAAATTTATCAAAATACCCATAAGAGATGAACTATTCAACATTTGACCCATTCACAACTATTCCAACTCATAATCATATGTTTTTTAATAGGTATTTTGAAATTAAATCAAAAGATATGGGTAGAATGTTAACTAGTTCATCTCTCATGGGTCTCCTTGAGTCAGTAGACATTGCTATGTGGTAATCATAACTCAACCAATGAACTGATTTTCATTACTTCAAGGACAAGCCCCATTAATTTTTCCTTTCAGAGAAGTATAACTTATAGTCAGGTTTTTAATAAGCAGAAATATTTATATTTGTATACCACTTCAACACATTTGAGTTAATACCTCATAAGCAACTATAGAAGAATGAGTAAATGAGTAGTATACTTCATAAGGCTACCATTAGAATGACTTGACGACTCAGAATTGTCCAAGTGAAGAGTAATACTTAACCAAGATTAAATACACCATCATCATCATTATCCGAGCCTTATCCTATCTATTTGGATTGGTTACACGAATCCTGCTATATCATTCCGCTCTATCAAGGGTTATATCCTCAACCATAACAGAAGTCATTGTATCTCTTCTCACTACTTCCTCGCTTACAAGGAATGCCCTAGCATGAGCATATAACATTGGTTCAGGATTCGTGAAAATATGTGACAGTTTTACGCTAGTTGCCCACCTAACACAACCCTCCTCCTTTCTCTAGGCTTGGGACCGGCATAACCGACTTGGGACAGGTCATGGAGTTTAAAAAGACTGGCCATGGCAGACTTAACCAAGATTAAATACAAAAACAATTGTCAAGTGCAGAGTATGCAGCAGAACTCTTGGATACAATAGCAACAGTAGTTTAACATAGAAACAAAAGAAGGAAAAACAGTTATTCTAAACATTAAAGTATGAAAAATCCATCGCACAGAAATTATTTTTCTAGTAGCTCCCCAAAGCATGGAAACATATGGGTCATGGGTCTCCAGTTGCATGTTGTCAGGGTGTCGTTAGAGTCACAGGATTCATGGTCTTTTCTATAATCTAATTACTCATGGACGCACTAATTTGGAAAGACTTCTAAGAAACAAAAATCATTAAACTATTTGAAGGCTTTGAAATTGGCATACTCAGAGTTGTCGAGTTCATGGGGTGCACTCCAGGGCAAAGTATGAAGCACACACTTCATGACACATCTGACTGGAAGCTTCAGCTCCAGCAGTTTTAAGACACTTGAGCTGCATTTCAGCTAATATCTTGAAGTGCCAACTAGAGTTGCCACAGCTCAAAATGGAGTTTCTGAGCTCCTCGCAAATGGGACTGTACTATCTCTGACTGTGATTCAGGACACCTATATTTTTGGTTTTAGTTTTTATTTTTATTACTTTATAACAATAAAATAAGACAACTACATAAAAAATATGATGGTGGATGCCAAAGAGGTAACTTCAAATAGTTTTTGATTGATCTCAAGTAGATGCTAGACCCAAGCTAATGCAATTGATCAAGCTTAAGCAACACCAATCCTCCAGCTTGAAATGCCCTTATAACCCTATGAGACATGAGCATTTCAAAAATTTCCACATGAACATAAATTACAATTTGAAGGATAAGCCATCGGCTTATCACATCGATGCTATGAAGCTATCAACAACACTGGACAATGATTATAAACATCCAACATCGACTGATTTGTTAGTTTCTTTTTATTGCATAAAAACTTAACCATTTCAGAAAGAGGTTATTTATGATCATCTTTAACTTTGAAACTCTTTAAAAGCTTATGGAGTGACTGACACTATTCAATATGAAGTCAACCAATAGAAAATGATATAATAACTAATTGTCCTATGAGCCCAAGAAAAACCTTGAGTATGCAAAATGAGGGGTATCGATGGGTATTCTCCACATCAACATCCAACCTACCAAGATAACAGAAGTTCCATCACCCAAAGCTTGCCACATATATGAGACTTGTCTATCATCTAAAGGAGACTAATAATGCAAAACTAGACAGGTAGCATCATCAGTTTGAAAGTCAAATGTAGAACCTGAGAGCCCGAACCTATACAAGGGTCACTTCCTCGTAGGCCATCGACAAGCTCAGAGTATAATTGCTCTTTAGGGGCAGTTGTTTGTTCTCCAAAGTATGAGAACTCCACAACATCCACGTCACACCACACACCTCCAGGCCCCTATTCACCACCACCCAAAATATAACATCATCACAAGCACAAAGAATATAATCTAGTTCATGGAAATCATTGGTAAAGTGAACCACTTTGCGTGTGTTTGATTACTGGAAGCTGCAGCATCCAGTACTGTAGCACTTCCCTTGTTCGTTAAACAGGAACTGCTAAACAGTGTAAATTCATGCTGAAATTTGGAAGCTACAGATTCCATGATACTCCATGGAAGCCGTGGCTTCCAAAGTTAGTGGAATAGGTGGCAAAACACGCCCCTATGGTAACACTTTCAAGAAAGCAATAGCAATACATACAATCATCAAGTTGAAAAGAAATTTGCAAAACCAATGAACTCTCAAATGTTTGAAGTTAAAGTTTAAATTTTCAAATTTAAGCTTCTCAATATCACACAAGAACGTGGAATAAGAAAGGAAAATAAACTTTGAAACTTTCAAGTTTAGTTCAAACATTTAGTTTCAATTAACAATAAACTCAGCTCCCATAAAATAACCTTCAAATGAAAAAGAAAAACAGTGATTTATGATTTTAAGGGTTTACCTCAAGAACAGAGGGTAAGCATTGGCTTCTGTCCAACCATTGTTTATGCACCTTCCGAGCAACAAACACAAGAATGGCAGGTATATCTGTCAAAACTCCACCTTTTATTCGAAACCCCACTGCAGTTCCAAGGCTGCATCGACGCAAGAACTTGCTATGGAATGCCCGTATTGTCATTAACTCGAGCAATGTCATGGCTTGTTGGCCATTTGGCAAGCGATCAATACTTTGGGGAATGACCCCCTTGTGAAGGTTAGCAAAATAGTTAGCCCTTTCTTCAGCCGCCCCATTTAGGCGCCAAGACATTGGCCATGAGAAGTAAGCTGCATTGCCCTCAGTGTATTGGCCACCCGATGTGAAAGGCTGAAGAGGAGGAGAGGAAGAGTGTGTGCGGTGGTGGCTGAAGAAACTGTGTTCTCGGTCCAAAGCTGATTCCTCAGATTGCGTTGATCTAGTCGTATCCATTTCCTCAGGAGGTCTATATGCAAATAACTTAACTTAGGTGGCGGGGGAGAGAGAGAGAGAGATACTATGTGTACATAACAAGTTCATACAAGATGAAGCAAAATAATAGCTAGTTCTAAGAAGAGATGCTAAGAACAGGCTAATAGAATGGGATCGATTAATATAACAACTAGATCTAAGAAGTGGAAGTAAGAAAATTCTTTTTTATATCTAACTGTCATCTATAGAAGAGAATGAGCATACATCAAGCAATGCTTTTCAGTAAGAACACATAATAAATAAAAGTGCCTTAAAGACTACTCAATAGAAGAGCAAACACAAGAAGGAGAAAATTTGTTACCATATTCCAGAGCACTATCAGATGAGTTTTCCTCTATTATCAACAGTGAAGAGAAAATTGAATAGTAGAAAGAAACAAAGCAACAACATGCTGCTCATTTGAAATAAGATAAACAGGGACTAGACTATAATGCTAAAGAATGGTTAAGTGCCCATGGAAGCAATTATGATGCAAGGTCATAGCCGTGGACAGCTCCAAACATTAGTTTTTCTTTTCCTGAATTTTGCATAAGTTTTGAAGTACCAAACATGGAGAAGTTAATTCTTCTGATATATCTATGAATAACATGAAGCACTAACGTGATGGGGACCAGCAATAATTCAGCCAAGATGTGCATAAGCCCAGAACAAAAATCAATCAATGGAAAAGCAAGCAGCAGAAAATATAGAGAAATTTCAACAAATATCTGTCGAAGCAGCTGCTACACGGTTGCTACACATCGGGGTGCCAGAAGAAATAAATAAGGTAAAGACTCTCTCTCTATAGTCGTCGAAGCGGCTGCTAAATATCAAGTATGCCAGAAGAAATAAAATAATGCTCTCTCTCTCTCTCTCTCTCTCTCTCTCTCTCTCTCTCTCTCTCTCTCTCTCCTACCTACCTAACCTACTACTACTACTCGTTGTTCGTTCGTTGTTCGTAGTTACTACGTTACGTACGTACGTACGTAACGTAACGTAAACGTAAA
>NW_006500031.1:1119286-1133424 GCF_000471905.2 Amborella trichopoda
AAGAAGAAGAAGAAGAAGAAGAAGAGAGAGAGAGGAGAGAGGGAGAGAGAGAGAGAGGGAGAGAGAGAGAGAGAGAAAGAGAGACCATTTGATCAAGAAAACAGGAACCGTATCTCTGCAACATGAGAACCACACCAGATTTTTTAAAAAGCTAAAGAAAGAGAGAAAAAAAATCCACCTTTTCACTTCCATGAGAGCCTAACAAAGCATGATTGAAGGGGGCGGCACCAATAGGACCAGGGACCCACTAAATCTCAATCACGCATCATGCATAACAGTAACAAACCTTATTCCAACCATTTCCAGATACCCAACAAAAAAATCGACCATTTCAGTTTGCCTTGAACCAAAAAGATAACTAAATCTCATTAAAAGATGGTATTTTGCTACATTTTTACTTGCCTTTCTGGGAAGAAGAAGAAGGGCTCTTACATAGAACCAGGGAAACTCCATTGCTGGACCCTCTCATAAAGTTTTTTTTTCTCTAAATAGTAACTGTCACTAAAGAAGAATGCAGAAATTTTGGAGCTTAGAAGCTGTATTTTAATGGCGGTCTACAAAGACCGGGTCTTCTTATAAACCTCAGGGGGTTTAAACGGTAAATTGGAGATAGCATTTGTATGTAACAGTGAAAATGACTAAATTACCACCAACAAATGATAAATGGCAAATGTTTCCAACTTTATGGAAAGTATGAAAAAGCCCCTTCCAAACGACGGAAATTATTCTTGTGTTTCCAAATTTAGAGAAGTATCAAAAAGCCCCCTTCCAAATAAGTGAAATTATTCTTTCTTTTCCCCCGGCGAATATGTAACCTCTCGAACTCTTGTCAAGTTGGAACTAAACGCCCAAATATATAAGGGATCCGGTTAAATCAAAATTAGTTCAAATTTGAATTAAATGAAAATAAATATTTTTAATAGTAAATAAAATATATAAATAATAATATAAATCTAAACGAGCAATGATCTTGTGAGACCCTCTCACATCCATGTGTGTGTAGGACCTCAAAGGATCACAATTCATTTTGACACAAATCTCCAAAAAAGTTATCACATGAATGTGGGATTTGACTTTTTTAAAGATCTATGCTAAATTAACAGTGATCCTTTAGAGTCCTACACACATGGGTGTGAAAGAATCCCATAAGATCAGTACTCATCTAAAATATATCATAGCATAAACTATAAAAGGTGCGGTTGGTATCGAGCCGAGGCTCTAAACAATCAAAATAAAATGTACCTTCAAAAGTTTCAAGAAAATGTGGTTTCAATACTGGAAATCTTTGTGATAAACTTAAAATATATTTTATCTCTAATTATAAAATTTAAAACTTCAAAAATAGTGTATATCGAGCAGATCTATGAAAAATTTTAAATCTTGAATGTTGACTATCCAGAAATGCGTTACAAGATGCATTATTTTCAAAATTTGAAAATCTTTTTTTTTTTTTTATGTTCGTGCATCTTGATGTCGAGATAATCAATTTGATGATATTTAGGCATCAAAACAACCTCTTCTAGTGAAATTTTTGAGGTGAGCTCTAATTTGATAATTTAGAGCCTCGACAATATATAAAAGTTTTCCTAGTATAAATTACCCAACCTGATTTTGTAATTTCCGTTTTAAAAAATAGTGTGGTGTGATTGGTCAAATGTTGATTTTAAACTGTTTTGGAACTATTTTGGATTGTATTTTCAAATAAAGCTTGTCAATATATAAGTCAATAGTCCAATCGATTGGACTAACTAATCCAGTTTTACGAGTATTGACATATAAGTAATAAGTCAGTCCAACCGATTGGACTAACAAATTCAGTTTTGCTAGCATTGAGTACACAAATATATGTGTATCCAAAAAATCATGATCCAAGAATGGTGGTTGGATTTTACAACGGTCCAATTTATGTCACAAAAATGAGGGTGGAGTACATCCAAATGAAAATAAATAAATAAATGGTGATATGATTCAAAGGTTAGTTGTGGCTTATAGAAGACTTCAATTTTAAACAATTAAAGTAAGATACACCTCTAAATCGTGTAAAAGATGTTTTGGTTTGGAAAACCTCGACCGTGGATGGAAAATTTATTTCTATCCTAATTATGAAATTTAAATCTAAAACTATAGTGTAATATCACAGAGATAAAAAACAATTGAAAATGTTGAAAAATAATAGTTCAATATTGTGTTACAATTTGTATTATTTTTAGGATTATTTTTTAACTGCTATGCATTATTTTTAGGACTTTAAATTTTATTTTTATTTTTTCTTTTTTTCCATATCATATATCTCAAGGTCACGATTATCAATTTGAGGGTTTTCAATAGTGCAATAATAATTCCCGGTGTTATGTACGGTGTCTTACCTTTATATTATAAAGTTAATGCTTTATATAAACTTTTTCCCTTAAAAAAAGTTGCTAAATAAGCACGCAATAGTGTAAATAAATGTTTTTTTTTTTTCATGAAATTTTTACCTTTTGATAAAATAAATAGTATATTTTAAGAAACACCCAACGAGTTATCCTCTTTTTCAAATATTTTATGTTTGTACTTATAATTCCCTTTTTTCTAGATTTGTGCTTACACCAATTTGCAAAAATTACTTGTCATCATCAATATGAAACCGGGGCCGCTAACTCCTTGTATTTTCTATATTTTCGACCTTGTGCAAAATAGGGAGAAAATATTGATATTGCCCTTGGAAAGTTAGCTCTCCATGTTTTTCTTTTTCTAGATTCTCATGGCTATCTTTTGGGGGCAATGGTTGGGTTAGGCTTGATAGACCGTTTACTTTTAGTAAAATGTGGCTACAATCTATTTTAGCTGTTGGATGTAAAATTGAGTAGCTAAATAGCTAAGAGTACCGCATTAATTAGAATCAGTGTCAAAATAAATTTTTTTAAGCATTGTGATATACCCCAAATTTAACTTATATAAGTGATGATGACCTCTTTGTATCAAAGATTAAATGATCTTATAGTATACAATCTACTAACAATTTGTGTTTAATAAACTAAAAAAATTGTGAAAAACTTTGCATCAGCACATCCGTTAGATGTCAGCAAGGGATGGATTGGGAATCGTCACAACTCTCCCCAAAGGTATTTCATGAAATTTGAGTGGGGAAATAACACACTCTAGCCATCCACTATTTTCACATCCAATGGCTTATAACCTTCATTTTGTTGTAGCATACACACCCCCAAAAAAAGTTAGTGAATGCATTAAGGAAAATGTTTATATAAGGTTGCAACCTCAAAATGTAGAATCCAGGGGCATCTAAAAATTCTATCATAAAAGGTTGTTTTGAAGTTGGAAAGCTCTCTAATTAATCATCTCCACATCGAGATATATGAATGTGAAAAAAAAGATTTAAAGTCTAAAACATAGTGCACCTCGTAATACATTATCTGGACCGTCCATTTTCAATTTTTTAATGTGTTTATAGATTTACTTGATTTGAACAATTTTTTAAGTCTAAAATTTTAAAACTAGAGATGATAATGGATTCTCAAACCATCCTAAAAAAATTTTACACCAAAATTACATCTTATGACAATTTGGTTGGTACACCTTACTTTAATTATTTAATATTGGAATCTTTTGCAGACTACACCCATAAATAAATAAATAAAAGCAAGCCTAGATCGCCTTGGTTTGACTTGCATCGCAAATATTGAGAATTTGAACATAATTTTTTCAAATTGGGTATCTCATCGCTAGACCAAAGGCCATTACCCTTATAATAATAATGAAATATAAGTTACACCTGGTAGGGGTAGCACCTCCTCATGTCCTATGCCATTGTGAATGCTAACAAAGTGCTAAAACAATTATGTACAATAACGTTGAGCATATTTCTCGATTTAGGTTTCAAAATAAGTTTCCCTTATTGGAGTTTTCCTTGAGGTAGGTAAGTGGGCACTCAAACTGAACAACCACTACCAAAAAGCATAAACATTACTGCCTTTTCAACCCAAGGAGTTTGAAAATTGAAGTAAAATCCAACTAAAAATAGCACAGCGGATAAATTTTTAGGGTTTCCATAAAAGGTCATATGTTTAACAATGTTGGAAAATTGGAACCGGACCCGACTGAGTTCTTTTGATTCTCAGTTGATTTCCAAGTCAGACTGGGCTGCATTGACAAAGATATTTTAAAAATAGAAAAATTTGGAAGAAAAGTGATTTTGAAGATTTTTATCAATTTATATTTGTCCAGCCCTTAGTTTCATCCAACTCGGACTAATTTTTGAGACGGATCGGCGATTTTTAAAATACTTTAGAGGTTCCAAGAGAACCCGTAAAAAGGCTTATATGGCTTCCTTCCGGATTCAATAGCCGGAAAGGGGGAGAGTTATAGTGGCCAGAATAGTGTCACATTTTCTAAAGGATGTGGGGGTCTTTTATGATTCATAAACAAGGCTTGGACGCTTATGTCAATTTCGCAAAGCATGGGGCATGTGGAAAAACAATTTGCCTTGAGAATGACATATATTGTCCGGCATGAAGATGACATCAAGGAGCCCCGGCTGTATAGCGAATTGAAATAATACGGCATAAATTAAATTATAGGAAAATGGTTTGATAGGGGAAGGGCCCTATCAAAATACGTAAAGCGCCCTCACAGCTCATAAAAAATTGCAAGTTGAAAAACTGTTATATCGATCGTCAACATTATGGTTGTATAGTGTATATTGCAACAAACCATATAGACAATCCATTTCGCCCTAAACATAAGTGTTCACAAATCCACAAGATTTATACTATTATCCATAATATTTGTATTATTTTTTTAGTTTTAATTTTATTGTCAAGGTTGAAAATTGATTTAAAAACCATCATGGATAATTATGTGGTCTTTCCATATGAGGATTTAAGGTGAAGCTTTATTTGGTTTTCATAGAGCCTAGGCCCTATAGAAACTTTAGCATGTTACGCTCATTATGTAGAAGCCAGGCCCATATCCAAAACTAGATATAAGGTTGTTTTGGTGCTAAAATCCCCCCTAATTGATTATTTGTACCTCATGATATATGAATGTTCAAAAAATTGTTTAATGAATAGTGCAGTTTGCAATGTATTATCTAATCAGTCTAATTTTATGACTTTTCAACTATTTATGGATCTTCTTGATTTACATTATTTTTTAAACTTTTGATTTCATAACTAGGGATGCAAATATATTTTTTGGCCATCATAGAGCCATATTGAAATGACATCTTTTAGCACCATTTGAAGATGTAGTTGACTTTGATTGTTTAATGCATCAACCTTATATAAACCAAACCCTTTATTTATTTGTTTTGTAAATAAGATTGATTTACAAAGGCGAGGTTTTGGCGAGTTTTCTAACTTGCATCTTTAGGTGAGTCCTCCCTCCAAATTCCATCCTAGAGATGGATTTTGGATCTAAAAGTATTGAGGTAGGGAATCTAAACCATGGCTAACATTAACATGAAAAATAATAATAAACTTTAAAAATTGTTATTAATATTTTGATATATATTGAAACCATTTACCTTTGGTACCAAGTTGTTGCCATTAATCTTGACTACTGAAGATGAAATTGGGTGGCTGCATTTATTTCATTAACCAAACTCAAAATTCAAAAGAAATTTTATCGAACTTTGTGACACACCCAAGTTATCAGATTTTACATCAGATGGTTATAAGTAATCATGACCTCCCTAGACCAAAATTAAATAGTCTCATTGTTTATAATCTCTATTTTTAATATTATTTATTTTAGTTTTTAGTGGGGCAACAATTTTATCGCATCCATCCTTAAGATGGACGTGTGATGCTTTGGGGGACACAGCTATGAAACTGTGTCCCCTTTTGCATCAAATATTTTTTTCTTATTTTAATGTAAACCTTAGTTAGACTTAGTGTTACTGTGTTACCAATTGTACCATTGACTTATACACGAGCAATGAGAAATCTAGGATACTCCAAGGTGAATTCTACTTGAAACCCAACAAAGTTATTGTTTTCTTGAGAAGAAAAAATGAGCATTTTATGGTTATTGGAGTTGGAGTATCTAAAAAGTAAGACAAATTTATCTAATTACATTTAACTATTTAATATTTTAATATGTTTTACTTTTCAAACTCACTATTGCATTTATTTTAATGGCTTCTAGAATAATCATCATCATCATCATGACCTTTTTTCAATTAATTAGGGTCGGCTATACAAAGCTTGGACTGCCATTCTACTATATTAATGATCATACCTTCACTGAGGCTATAAGTTACCATATCATTTTTCACTACTTCCAATCATGTTTTTTTTGGTCTACCCCTTTCCTTTCTTAAACCTTTCACTTAAACTAACTCGTACGTCCTAATATGTGTTATATTGGGTCTACGCTACACATGACCAGTCCACCTAAGTTTACTTTCTCTCATCTTATCACCAATTGGTGTCACACCTAAAATTTCTCAAATGGAATCATTTAAAATTCCATCCACTATAATCTTGCCACTCATTCATCTCAACATATTTATCATGTTGGAATCATGAGCCCTTTAAGGCCTTATGAGTACTTGTAAAATGAAATGATATAGTCGAATATGAATTCAGTGGGAGTGTGGTCCCTCGTGGATCCTACTAAGCAAACGATGATTTGCTCATACCAATATGTGTTTAACGATCTAGGGTAGTCGATTGGAAAAAACTCATGTTACTTTGGCATGAAGAACAAACCGATGAAGGTTTATGGGTCAGCCCTTTATGAGGTCGGAGAACATGCCCGGATGAGTGAGTCGAGGGACTGTGTGACCCTTGCATGTGATGGTGGCCTAGAGAGACGGGGGCCAAAGTCTCATCCATGTGCCATCACACGACATGCATGTCGATAGATCGTTCGGAAAAGCCAAAAATCCACTTTTTAGGATGAAACGTATGCATGTGCGAGAGATACCCCTATGCACCATAGGAGTTATGGTCGCATCAAGTCTAAGTGACATTGACTCGTCTCTAGGAGAGGACCTGAAATCTACAAACTGAGATTGCGATCCCTCGGCTCATCGGCTAGACTTTAGTGACCCGCTAATGAGCCCCTGCTTGGACTGTGGGTCATGGAAAACACTGGGTTGGTCTGATAAAGCAAGTGTGGTTTGTAGTCTATAGTTGAAGGTGGAGTGCTCCATGATTGTTGATTCCTAAACCATATGAATCATTTTCCCATCAAATTAATTTAAATGTGTTTGTTTTATAATAAAAATTATTTTAATATTATTATTTGAATTTTTATGAACCCCTAGATATTTTATTTATAATTTTTGGATTTATAAAATTAAATATTCATTTTACAATTGTTTAAATATTCAAATAATATTTTAAAATCCTTTTATTAATTTTAAAAATATAAAAATATCATGGGAGCCCATTGTACACATGGGCCCACCATATTTTTAGAAGGTGGGGCCCATGAGTGCCTCCCTTGGGTGGCACGCCAACCCTTATTCTCTTTCCTATTTTTTGGTGATATGACATGTGGCCATATGATTGGAAGATATTGACTAAATATTGACTTGATATATCTTTGAAAGATTTTATAGAAAAATTGAGTAGACTTATGCTATTTCATGGTATGCACAATATTTTGATTAGATTTAATTTATTTAATTTCTATTGATGGGAAAATGGTTTAGAAAATGGGGATAATGGTTCACGCACTTTTCATAATGTTGATGACCCATCTATGAAATAGATGATTCATATCTCTCACCCCACAAGTCACCCTTGATCTACGGTTTATGTTCAATCTCACAATAAGAGACAATCCAAAGAGAACCCTAATAAGCATTAATCTTATTCAAAACCTATAAAAAGGGATTATCTCTACCAAAAAATCTATACACCTTATATTTCTATCTCTCTCTTAAGAAATTTTATCTCTCTCATGTTTGATTTATCTTTCCCACATTGTGAAAGAACCTAAGGGCTTAGGTTATGGAATTCCTCTATCCTATCTCTCAAATATGGATTTATGGCTAAGGGTTTCAGGGTTTAACAAAAAGAAAATCTATATCTCTCAAACTAGGTTGCTAAGAGAATTCATCTAGGGTTTGAGTTTGTGATCAAAGGAGTTCATGTTCCATTAGTGTGGCTTGGCTAAAATTTATTTTTCCGGTTCAAGATTGAAGCTATACCGTTGATCCCACGCCAACGGATGGTGGTGACTCGGTGTGGGGTGTAATAAGCCCGGTTGAGGTAAGCTCTGACACTCTTCCTTTTGTTTCTTGTAATATTATCTTTTATTTTCAAGTATAGTGCATAGTTGTTTCAATGGCATCCAGTTGTTAAGATCTTGGTTTTATTGTTATGCTGATTTTATTTTGAAATTTATCTTATTATAATAAAGACCACATGTAAGTGATCTTTTGCCAAAAGAAAGGGGTGAAAAAAAAAATGTATTTCTTGGTAAAATATCACATGGGTATTTCTTTCACATCCCCACCACACTCATTCTATAAGTATAATGTTTTTTAACAGCCCAACATTCGGTCTCTTAGATCAAAGTTGATGTCACAGTTGTCCAATAGAACGTGCCTTTCAACTTTATTGATATATGGTGATCACATAAAATTTCGGTTGCACATCACCACTTCGCCCTCCTAGCTCTAATTCTATGTGCGACATCTTGTTCAATTTCTCTATTTTCTTAGGTTATTGACTTTTGAAAACAAATAAAAAATAAATAATTCGTTAAATGGTTAATCTCTTAGACGCATTTTGATAACTTCCCGTTTGTTGCGACATGATCCAAGACTGATGGAATTTGGTGGTAAGCCCACTTCCAGCCCCAGGAACGTATTGAGGGCCTAAGCAAAGCCAATAAGAGTTAGAACAAAACTGAAAAATAATAATAGATCAGAGAGGCATCCGTGCCCTTGTTTAACAATTTGTTCGTTCATCATTGGCCAATAAGGATTAGGCGTCCTAGATATAAATTTATTACCATATAAGTAGACAATTATAACACATAAAGGTTAAAAAACAGCAAAAAAAAAAAGAAAAAAGGATCTTACCTAAAGTAGGCAATAATAATGTCAACTTTTCAAAAGAGAAATTGGATTTTTTTTTCTTTTTTTTCATTTCAAAAGAAATCGTATTATGCTTTTAGTTGAATAGTGTCATTCTTATTGGCTCGGCGGTGGTCTCATTGATAGCCTTTTGGCTATGGGTAAGAGGCATGAGCGATTTCAATACACCTTTGTATAGTGCCTCAATGCAAAGTGTTCTATGTGATAATAATTACAGTACATACATTGCCCTCAAATTTGTTTCTCTCTCATAGTAGGACATGCTGAATTCTCAAAAAGTCTTCAAAAAGCAACAACAAAGTTGGTGAATGTACCCTCACTATTTTATACAGTGTTTCAAAACTCGGATTGGTGGGGTCGATCGTTCATTCACGTATCTATGTTGAATCGTTGGACTGACAATTTCGATTCAGTCCAAATCGGTTTGAATAAGTGATTCAAAAATTATTAAAAATAAATGGAATGAAATGAAATAGAAATTAAATATAGCGAGGTGCCATCGTGATCGGAAGTTTCTCATGATGTGATTGGTGGGCCCGCTCGTGAACAGGAGTGGGAGTGTCTCGCCACCTGATTGGTGGGCCAGCTTGTGAACGGTTGAGCGACACATGTATTGGGCAGCGACACCACTCTCTTTTGCGTACGTTGTCATTAAAAAAAACAAGACTATAAATTATTTATAAATTTATAAAGTGGGGATTTAAAGAGACCTAAAAAAATATTAGACAAATTATATATATATAATAGTGATTATATGAGACCCTCCCACAGCGTGTATGAACTCAAATGATCGCCATTAAATTTTAGCACAGATATCTATAAAAGTTAAGTCTCACACCCATGTGATGATTTTTTTAGAGATTTGTGTTAAATTTAATGGTGATCTTTTGAAGTCCTATACACATGGGTGTGAGAGGGTATCATAAGATCATTATATATAGGAAAAGTCTTCCCAACGTCTATAGGCGAAAATAAACAGGGATTTCACCTACCCTCATCACCGTCTAAAGTTCTTTGCACAACCACAATTATCCGGTAGTATTTTATTTTTTATTTATTTTTATAAATCGAAATGACTTGAAACTTGGAGTGTATGTACATCTTAGTGAGGCGCACCTAACAAAATATAAAAAAATTAATTTACAAAAAATATATTGACTAAAATACCCTCAAAACTTATCGAGGGTATTTTGATCAATTTTTTTTCTGTAAAATATTTTTTTGATATTTTACATACCTATTTTTGATGAACACAAGCTTAAAATTTTAAGTAATTCCGATTCGTAAAAAAAAATGAAAAATGAAACACTACTAGACATTCATGACCGTGTGATGAACTTTGGACGGTGATGAGGATAGGAAAAAATCACTGTTCATTTTCACCTATAAACGTTTTGTAATATATATATATATATATATATATATATATAATAAAACAATGATTTCATGCAACGGTTGTATCATAGTATAATGCAACCACATTTATAGGAAATCATGTTTTTGACATTTGTATGACTCCAAATTTTGCACACACATTCTCTTCATCCTCATAATGGATCTTATGGAAAAAAACAATCAATTTGCATTCTAGATATGGTAAAAATTAGTACCCTCCAACAATGAATCTCAACCGTCTATTCGGTGAATTTCACGATCTAGGCCTTGACAAATTCAAAATCACTTTTTCTTTTTTACATTGTTAATTTAATGATGATAACACTATATAAAAAATTTGGAAATAAAAAAATCCTTTTGAAACCTATATCTAGCCTTCTCACTAAAATTGACGGCTTATATTAATTGGGCTAGAAAAATGCTTTTTAAGGCATTTTTTAAAAAATTTCTTTTTGTGTGATTATTCTTTAGAATGAAAAAAATATACATCTAAAAAATTACGTCAAACAACTATCTCTAACATGGTTTTTAATGTCGTTGCATTATATTATAATACAACCATTACATGTAATCATTACTCGTGTGTGTATATATATATGAGATTTTATGAAAAACATGATGGACCTATACCATATCAGAACCAATTTGGTCTCCTCCGACTCCCATCCGGTAAAAAATTGCCCGAGTATTAAAACACTTAACATGCTATACTTTCAAATCAAGGGAAATCATATGACCATGTTTACATTAAAAAAAAGCATAGGACAATCTTTGAAAAACAAGAATTGGGCCTACCCAGGTAGGCGCTGATCCAAATTGGCTAGTCTATTCCCAAACTAACTTGCCGATTCTATATGAGTTCGGCCTGTTTTTAGTGGTGAATAAAAATCTAAAAATTATAAAAAGGGATGAAATTTTTTTTTTAGACTTGGGAGGCATGTGAGTCCTTGTGGCGAACTGCTTAATTTAAAATAATCTAAAAAGTCTTTCAATTCAAAATTTTTAGAAATTAAGAACTACTTAAGTCAAGTTGACTCGAGCAATTCTGAATCCGCCCACCAATAATTCGAATACAATGACATAGAATGCATGACTGTTGCATGACAAAGAATAGACGGCCATTTTACCAATTATTTGCTTGGACAATGGATGCGACATTTATTGGGTATTTGTCCATCTTTTTTGGAATCATAATGTAGTCCCAATCAGTTTGGAATCTAATTGGACAACTGACAATCCAATTTTGTATGCATTCATGGTTAATGCGTGGGTTACTTCCAACATTGCCAACATAGTTCGTTTTAGTTTCTATTTTTTTTAAAAAAAAATTTTATATAAGTGCCAGGCTCTAAAAATTTAAATTAGGGCTCATCTCAAAAATTTCACTAGAAGCGGTTGTTTTGATGCTCATATATCCGTAAATTGTTCATCTCGACCTCAAGATGCATGTACATGAGAAAAAAATGGATTTATAGTTTTGGAAATAGTGTGTCTTATATTGTATTTTTTTACCATCAATTTTCAATTTTCTAGTTTTCATAGATATTCGATCTATATTTTTTTTAAGCTTTAAATTTAATAATTAGAGATAAAAATATATATTAAGGCTATCACAAAGATTTTCACCAATGAAATCACATTTCTACACACTATTTAAAGGTGTGTTTTACTTTGATTTTTTAGAGCCTCGGCCTTATACAAACCGCATTCTTTTTTTAATTAGATTTACTTTTTTCAATATCGAAATTTTTTATATTAAAGAAAGAGGAGCAATGATTTTATGCAACCGTTGTATATTAATATGATGCAACAACCTTGCAAAACCATCTTATGAACATTTGTTTGATCCAAATTTTGAAATATATACTATTTTCATTCTAATGAACAATCACAAAAAAAATATAAAATTGAAAATATAACTTAGAAAGTATTTTTTTAGCTCAATTAACATAGGCCGTTCATTTTGGTGAGATGCTTAGATCTAGACCTTAAAAGCATTTTTTCATTTTCAATTTTGTTGGATTGCTTTGCTATCATTAGATGAACAATTTTTAAAAAGAAAAAATGATTTTGAGTTTATAAAGGCTAAGATCTTGAAATTTACAAAATAAATAATCTAGATTCGTTTTTGGAAGGGGCTCATTTTGACCATATCTAGGGTTCAAATTGAATTTTTTTTCTTTTGGGGGATTGATTGTTGAGATGAAGAGAGTGTTTGTGCAAAATTTGAAGTCATATAAATACCACAAACATTATTTTCTAGACGTGTCGTTGCATTATACTATGATGCAACCGTTGCATTGGATCAATGCTTTAAAAAAAGAGCAAGCAAGGTTTGAAAATTCATTGATTCGGATCGATCGGAAATCACTGATGATGGCAATTCGGATCCCGCTGGCCGTATCCCGCCAAACCGGCCGGGACAGGCATTGCCGGCTTTCTCATAGCAAATTGGACGGTTCAACCGGTTCCTATGTTTTTCAAATATTTATTTCTTAAAAAGAGAGTGGCGTCGCTCAACCCGTTCGCCGGCTGGCCCACCAATCAGGTGGCGAGACCCTCCCACTCTGGTTCACGAGCGGGCCCCACCACTCACGTCATAAAAAAACTTCCAATCACGAGTCAAGTCTCTTTTATATCCATGTTTGTTTCCAAAAACAGACGTTGTAGGACTATTTGCTATGTCCCTTTCTCTCGAGCATCTCATTGGGGTGAAGGGTGACAGTACATTATGTTTTGTAAAATATAGTATGTGATTCAACATTTTTTTTATTTTCTGAATTTTGATATCCTTATTTTCTATTTTTTAGGGAAAAATGTTTTTTTAAATAATTTTTTTTAATATCATAACATTGAAACTTATAAGAGGTTTTACTTTTATTTTGAATCATATGATATGGACGTGTTTTCTAATAGTTTTTTAATCATGTTTAGTATAATATTATAATTAATAATTATACCAAATGGATAGTATGCTCAGCAACATATCTACTTCTTCCTCCCTTTGTTTTGTTTTTTTTTTTTTTTAACGGTTGCAATCTCCATTTTCCCCCTATTTATCTAAGGGGTGGTTCACATAAGGTTCAAACTTTAAACAATCAAAGTAAGACACAACTCTAAACTTTATCATAAGATAAAATTTTGGTGTCGAAAATTTTTAGGATGACCCAAAAATCTATTTCCATCTCTAACTATAAAATTTTAATATCAAAAAATGGTTCGAATCAAGCAGATATGTAAACGCTCGAAAATCTTGAAAATGATAGTCCAGATGATGTATTATAAGATATACTATTTTGAGATTTAACATAAATTTTTTTTTCAATATATCTATACATCTTGCTGTCAATATGATTGATTAGGTAGTTTACCATTGAAAGTAAGGCGTGATGCCTGTTTCAATCATTGTGACTATAATCTCACAATGGTAAAAATGCATTAAAAAATACCCCCCCTCCTTAAGAACCAAAATGCCCCATATTCATCCATCACTTTATTTTGTTTTTTCAAGCAAACCACATTCCATTGGGTTCACAACCCTCAACGCAAATGAGTTAATGATATTTATTTATTTATTTTAATGTTACAAAGGAGTTGATTATATAGTGAGACAGAAAGGAGGCTTTCCCCGCATCTTCCTAAATAGGAGGTGGAAACAACCATATCCTCTAATTATTCTTAAATA
>NW_006500031.1:1137265-1167678 GCF_000471905.2 Amborella trichopoda
ATGCATAAAGCACATTTTTTTTTTGTTTCATTTCCCGCACTTCTCTTCCTCTCTCTCCTCTTTCCGTAGATATGCCCAGAGAAGATGTCGAAGCATGCCTCTTTCAATGGCCATTCACACTTGTAATAATCGAGTATGAACTAATTGTCTCTTAAATAATCAGGCAAAGCATCGTATTTCACCAGTCAATACTCCATCTTCTTCGAGCTCAATGCTTCCTTTTTAAGCTCTGTATCATTTGTCTTTGCCTTGTCTTCTCCATTAACGCCCCTTTGCACCAAAACTATTCGTCCCATTCTCAAAACCCTAATTTAAGGGCCTCTTGATGATTCTAGAAATTGAGATTTCTTCCCTTGAAAACATAAGCAATTCGAGGTTTCCTTTGATTTATGAAAAAGAAATCTCTCCCTTAAAACCCCAGAGGTTTCTTTTGATTTTTGGAAAAGAAATATCTCCCTTAAAACCCCAATTTCAACCGAACTCGTGATCGTAAAGCTTCAATTTGAGGCCTGCAAAATGGAGGAGAAAATATGTTATGAAATTTGAAGCATTTCAAATGAATATCTCACCAAATTTCCCCCACGTTACCCTTGATTCACCTAATTAATATTTTTTTATCCTAAATTTCGTATTTAAATTAAAATGTCCTGTTATTGTGTTCCAATTTCTCATATAAATAAGAATTGTCCAATAATAAAACCAAGATTCATTAAAACATCTAGACTTTGAACACAAAACAAAATAATAACCGATTAATCCTTATAAAAGGCCATCAAAGAATTATCATCGAGAAGTGAGGGGAAGAGAGAAAGGGCAAGAGAGAAGTGCAGTAAAGAGGAAAAAACAAGTCCGTCCATTAGTGGGCATTCTAGAGAGAGAAATGAAAGGGGGACGAAAAGATGAGATAGAAAAGGTAAGAGAGAAAGAGAGGAAGAGGAAAAGAGAAAAGATGGGATGAAAAAACAAAAAGTACGGACTCAAGCAGAAATTTCAGTTTATTAGGCATTGTGCTCAGCTGTTTACTGTCACACCTGGTAAAATTTTTATGAGAAAATTACAAAAAAACCCTCAAAGTTACACTTTATATGTAACTTATTCCAATTTAATTTTTTTTCACTTTTTTTTGCAAAATACAGTTTTTATGTAAATACTCTCTACCAAAAAAGCTCAAACTACCCTTTCTTACTCTTACCTTACCTATCCATCTCTCTCATCTATTCTGCCAAAATAGGGCCTCTGACACTGTGTAAGTGCGGTTCGGCAACAGGTCTTCGGCACTGTGTAAAATGCGGTCCGGCAGTAGGGTTCCAACAAAGTGCAGTTCGATAGTAAGGCTCCGACATTGTATAAAATGTGGTCCGGCAGTTGCACAGGGCAGTCAAGAAGTTGCAAAGTGCAGTCCTACAAGTTATTGGATTCCAGGTCTCCAGCACTATGTAAAGGGCGGTTTGGCAGTACTTATTTC
This sequence comes from Amborella trichopoda, assembly GCF_000471905.2. Next base: position 1,138,731 of record NW_006500031.1, read on the forward strand.
GGTCCAGTAGTTGTCTTAGGGCGGTCCGACATTTGTGTGCTCCGACAATGTGATGGTGCGTTTCTACAATATGCCACTTGGAACCAAAAGCCAACGTCAAATCTAGCAAAAATAATTTTTGTGTACAAATAAGGCTTTTCGTTCTAAAAAGAACGAATTTTTTTCTTTGGGGGGTTTTTGCATAGATCGTTTGTTTGTTAGAAAGAAAAAGAGAAAAAGTTAAGTTGATGTTAGAAAGAAAAAGAGAAAAAGTTAAGTTGATGGTAAGTTGCATAAAAAGTATGGTTTCAGGTTTTTTTATTTATTTATAATGTTTTTAATTTTTATTAAATTGAGAACCAATCAAAATCCAACGGCCAATTATGGGGTCTCACGCCACTTAGGAGTGGGAGGTTCACACGCGATCATTTCTCTTGGATTATGTACGCATTTCCACAAACATAATAATTATACATATGACTCAATAATTGTAGCCACAATGTCTAGGACGTACGGCTTCTCTTTATTACCTTAAGATTACAACTATGGATTAGTGACCCATTCAAACTGCCATAGAAAAACTGGAACATACAATAGTGCGCGTGTGGTGTATCTTTTTAGTGAGTGCATCATCATTTTTATGTGACAAACTTTTGACGACAAAATGGTCTTATTTTACTTTTCAAATTATTGTTAATGAAACTTTGGAAATGTGGCCAAAATGATGCTTTAAATAAAGGTTGCGGTTTGTACAAGGCCTAGGCTCTAAACAATCAAATTAGAACCTACCTCCAAATCACGTCAAAAAATATGGTTTTAATATTGGAAATCTTTATGATAACTTTAAAATATATTTTCATATTTATTTATGAAGTTCAAAGCTTCAAAGATAATGTAGATCGATACATCTATGATTTCTTGAAAATCTTGAAAATTGATGGTCAAAAAATACGTTACAAAATACACTATTTTTAAAACTTGCAATTCATTTTTTTTCACATGTCCATGCACCGTGATCAATTTGAAGATATTTGAGCATCAAAACAACCTCTTCTAATGAAATTTTTGAGGTAAGCTCAAATTTATTTGTTTAGAGCCTCGGCTCTATATAAACTTTTCCCTTAAATAAAACTCACCCATTTTCTGCCTTAACCTCACGATAGCGAACCTACACCGTTCCACATGACAACAAACCTACACCGTTCCACATGACAACAAAAGAAAGAAAAAAGCGCTAATTAACCTATAAATCAAAGGGTGAATTTCGTATAAGGTGTCAATCACAATCACGATAAGGTGCACTTCAAAATCTCATTAAAAGATGTATTTTCTGTGCCAAAACTCTATTATGGCCTCAAATTCTTTTTCACCCCTATAATAAAATTGAAAGTTCCGAAAATGATGCAAATCTAGTAGATCTATGGGCCCTCAAAAATCTTGAAAATGGACGGTCTCATTAATGTATTAAAAGATGTATTATTTTTATGACTTGAAATTCATTTTTTCTTTCATATCCACATATATCTCAAGATAATCGAAAGACAATTTTCTAATGATGAAACAACCTTTTTCGATGGTCGATGGGTTTTTGAGGTGCACCTTACTTCTACCGTATGAGGTTGACATCGCATATGAAAGTTTATCTTAAATCAAATGGGTGTGGTTTGTATAAGACTAAGTTCCTAAATAATCAAAGTAAGGTGCACTTTCAAATAGTATCGTACAGTATTGTTTCATTATTGGAAATCTTTGTAATGGTTTGAAAATTCGTTTTGATCTCTAATTATAAAATTTAAAGCTTAAAAAATAGTGTAGATCGAGCATACCTATGAACACTTGAAAATCTTGAAAATTGACGGTCCAAAAAATGTATTACAAAATGCACTATTTCAAAGACTTGTGATCCATCTTTTCTCATGCCCATACATCTTGACGTCGAGCTGATCTATTTGAGTGTTTTTAAGCATCAAAATAATCTCTTCTAGTGCATGTTTAAGATGCGCATTAATTTGATCGTTTAGGACTCTCCCTTATATAAACTTTTTTCAAATCAAAATTATTAATACTCAAGAAAATGGTTAATAATAAGGCACATTGAGTTGGCATGATGTCATGTAAAACAAGATCGCACCTTCATCATTGTACTGTACAACAAATATTTGACGATGTCACAATCAGTTTCAGCTATTAGATATGAAATCAAGTAGATAAAAGCATTTCACAACATTTGAAAAATTTGTTTTGGATTTTGTATCTAAAAATTACACATTCTCAACCACTTGATTTTAAATCTAAATGTCAATGATGATTGTGACTTCCTTGCATAAAAAAAAAAGTAAATGCTCTCATCATATATATTTCATTTTTTTTTAGACATCAGATTGAGTATATCCATTCTCACAATTGCACACATATAGTTTTTTTTTGAATTAAATAAATAAATCAAATTACTAGACTATTCCTAAATAGTATAAGTGCAGTTTGGTAGTATTGTTTATTTTAAATTATTTCTCTAATATTTTTCTAGATATATGATGGTAAGCAATATAGAATACCAAATTTGAGTTTAATCCGATATAAAAATAAAAATAAAATATACTTTATGGTGTCAAAAAAATGGATCTTTAATGTAAATTATGAATTATATGGGACTTTTTAAATATAAAAAATAAAAAACGATTTATTTGTTTTTTTGGAAATAATTGTCGAACTTAATTGCTTTGCATATTTCTTGTCAATTCATCACAAGTTTACTATATTAGAATTTTAGAGCTATTCTTATGTAAATTCTATAAGGTTGCAATCTTAAACAATCCAATTAAGGCGCACCTTCAAATTTTATCACAATATATAATTTTGCTGTAAAATATTCTTAAGATTATCTCAAAATCTATTTTCATATCTAATTATAAAATTTAAAACTCTATAAATAGTTAAAATCAAGTAGATCTACAAGCATATGGAAATCTTGAAAATGGACGGGCTAGATAATGTGCTGTAAGATGCACTATTTCTGGGACTCAAATTTTTTTTTTAAGTCATATATCTCGATGTCGAGATGATCAATTAGAGGGTTTTTCAACATCCAAACAACCTTTTTCGATGGATTTTTGAGGTGCATCCGTAAATCTACACTTTAAGGTTACAACCTTATATAAAATTTTCCTTATTTCAATTGAAATAGTTAATTTTACTTTTAGATTACATGCATATTGTTATTGAAAAAAAAATTTATTATGAGAATGACAAAAATTCTTAAAATATCATAATTAATTCTTTCTACTTGGATATAATAAAAAGATGTGATTATATAAAATAAGATCATTTATCTTTGATACAAGGTGATCGCAATTCCTTATCAACTATTTGATGTGAAATTTGATAGCTTGGATGCGTCACAAAGTTCGAAAAAATTCATTTTGAAGTTTGAGCTTGGTCAATAGAATAATTGTAACCACACAATGGTCAAGATTAACGTGACCACCTTGTATAAAAGGTAAATGGTCTCATTCTATACTGTCCCTAAAAAGATATATCCGTATGATGAAGTAAAGGATGCAGTTTCTTTAAAGTCTAGGCCTTACGAAAAAGAAGAAAAGAAAAGTAAAGCCTCACCTCAAAATTGTGTCCAACAAATAGTCTGGGTATGGGAAATCCTGATGGCTTTAAAATTTATTTTCAAGATAGATTATAAAATTTGTAACTAAAAAAATGGTACGAATCCTGTGGAATCTGTGATCACTTGAAAATTGACAGTCTAAATAATATGTTACAATATATCGTATTTATTAAAGTCTTAAATTTTCCCGCAACCATAACGATCGAGGTTGAGATAATCAATTTGAAGGTTTTCTAACTCCATGACCATAATTTTGGGTGAGTTTTGAGGTGAGATTTTAATTTTTGAGATTGTATACTACGAGACAATTTACTTTTGACACAAAAAGATCATAATCACTTTTAGCCATTGGATGTAAAATCCAATAAATAAGAGTGTGCCACAACATTCGGGAAATTGCATTATGGACTTTGTGCCCAAACATTGACATATCCTCAACCACTTGATTTCAAATCTAACACGATCAATAACAATTATGACATTTGATTTCAAATCCAACGATCAATAACAATTGTGACCTCAAATCCAACGATCAATAACAATTGTGACCTCCTTGTATTAAAAGCAAACGGTCTCATTTATACACTTCTTTATTTTTTTTCCCATAGAACATTGGCCTTATGATAAAATATGTATATAATATAATTTCAATATATCATAGTTAAATTGTCACCATGGTTGACATGACATATTTGTCTGTACACACTCTCTGTCTAAGTGCATCCTTTGACCATTACATGCATGCGCAACTTGGAGTATGAGAACAAGATAATAGCACATGCATGTTGTGGTAGAGGAACGTGAAAATATGGCTCAAAATCCCTCTTTCTATGGGCCATGTTTGGTAATGAGGGAACAAAATGGGAAGGGATAAAAAGAGAGACGTGGAGTGAGAAAAAGAGGAGATATGTGCAAGATTTTATTCATTTATATCTACGGATCTGGATTCGAATCTTCGTGGCTTAAAAGGACTGCATAATCTTTAATTATTATTATTATTATTATTATTTATTTATAAAAAATAGTGATTGCATAATCTGAACCTTTCTTAAATTTGTGATATTTGTTCAACAAATACTTGTTTTATTGGTTTGGACTTGTTATAAATACTAAACAATGGTGCTTTAGTGGTGCAAACATGCATGGCTAAATATTCATTTATTTAGGAAAAACTGGGAAGGGGAAAAGGACTACTACTTTTATGTTGAGGAATAAGCTTTTGTGACTTTATGTCGAGGGATAAGCGTTTATGGGGGCAAATCCTGCATTGGCCTGACTTTGCTAGTTTGATGACCCCTGCTAGTTTTAGGGCCACCCTTGCTAGTTTGAGGGCCCTGCTAGTTTTAGGCCCCTTTGCTAGTTTGAGGGCCTGGCTAATTTCAGGGTATTTTGGGATGTAATCTACTCAACCCAGTGAATAATTTAAAAAACCTATAATCATTTGTACTTTAAAAATTATTTTAAAGGGTCGTTTGGATACCTGAAAATCTATTACATGATCTATCGATTACAATGAAATATTTCATTGTTTGGGTATACTTTAATCATGTTTTCTACACGGGTGTTCAATTGTTGTGCAGTTAGATCAAGGCGTTTAGGGTCTCAATTTTTTCATTCTTAATTATATTGAAATATTCACATATGATTCTAAAGTTGGCTTTCATCATCATCAGAGCCTTATCCCACCTATTTCGAATCAACTACACGAATCATGATATGCCATTATGCACTATCAATGGTCATACTCTCAATCAAACCATAAGTCGTTATATCTCTTTTTCCGTATTCTTGTGAGTTTTTTCCTTGCCCGTTTAGAGCCTTTCACAAAAATCAAATTATAGTTTCTAAAGTTGGCTTCCAGATTAAGAAAATCCTCCTAAGTAGGTAAACATATCTACCATATACTTAGAAGATGAGTGTCGTAGGTAAACATATCTAACATAACTTCTTCGCTCATCTACATTCAACATATTGTCATACGCTTGTGCTCTTGTATATACTCTCTCCGTTCCGCATTTACTCCCATGGCAAAAGAGCTACTTAGAGGAGTGTTTTTTTTTTTTTTTTCATCCGAAATTTGGAATCCACCTTTGAATCACTATAAGAATATTTTTCAAGAGAAAATAAATAAATAAATGGGGTTTGAATAGCCAAACTTAATGTTTTGATTGTCTAAAGGACCTGGTTTCCATGCGGCCAAGCCCCCATATGCAGAAATGTGGGGATATTAATAAATCCATTTTTGAGATGGATTTTAAGACTTAATTTTTAAAGACATGTAAGCTCTAACATAGAGATCATGAATATGAATAAATAAATAAATTTTAAAAAATAAAAATAATAACTCTAGTAAGAAAATATTTGGACCGTTAGTTTCTATTGTTTTTTAATGGAACACCTACTTGTAGATGCTTTACACTTTGTGGACCGCATGTGTAGAAATGCGGTGCAACCCGCATGAAATAATTTGCCTTGTCTAAATACTGGATGGTCTCTATGTCATATTAAATACCTTAGCAAATAGGCTCAATGATAATGTGAAAAACAAGAGAAAATAACAACGAAGAACTGCATAAAGTCAGAAAACAAAAAGAAATAGCGTTATAGAATATCAAGATTTATATGCTTCGACACTAATGTTACTAGACCCACAAACGAAGACAATTAATGATTTCAGTATTGTAGCTCCAAAAAAATACAAGACGACTTTTAAAAGAGAAACCTTGATTACAAGCCAAAAGCACACAATGACCTTGTATACTGTCTCAAAACCTATTTTGCAATGACCTTGTATACTGTTTCAAACCCTAATCTATCCCCAAAGAAACACATCCTTGTGCCCAAAATACCTCAAAGCCCACCAATTCGCGCGAGAGAGAGCCGGAAGATGTTAGGTTACGCTGTAAAATTCAATATATGGCCATACATAATCCTCCATTCAATATTCAAACATTAATTTTTCAAGCAAGTTTTTATACATTTACTTCTTTCTTTTAGGTTAGTGTCTCATTAGAGGATGCTACGTCGTAAAAAATTGAGGGATTGAAATATACTCCTACGGGGAATTTTACCATGGTTTTAGAAAATAATGATATGGATTGAAACCATTCAATCCGGGTCGAATTTGGTGGGTGGACAATCCATATCTATGGCCCCTTGAATCACCTCATTACTATTCTCTAATTGTCATTGAAAACAAAGAGATATATGCTCAAAGTTCACCTTGATGGATGCCTATTGTTATTGAAAATTCTCTCGTCTTTCTACTAGTTTTCTACACGCTAGTTTGCTCTTTCTTGTACATATCTCTCACCATGGTAATATAATATCTGGATACTCATTTATTTTCTAATACCCACCGAATTAAATCTCTAGCTTGTACTTAGAGATTTAATTTTACAAGTGTTGGAAAAGAAAGGAGTCCCCTGATGCTATATTAACATAGTGAGAGACATGTACAAAGAGGCACTAACGAGTTTGCAAACAACTAGTGGAGAGACAAGTTAGTTTTCAATGACAATAGGTCTACATCATGGGTTAGCATTAAGCCCATAGCTACTGGTTTTAGTTATGGACGAGTCAACTAGGCACCTAAAAGATGAGGTATTGTAGTACATGTTGTTCGCAGATGACATAGTTTTGATCGATGAGACTAGAAGTGGGATTAACACAAAGTTAGAACTTTGGATGGATGCTATAGAATCTAAAGGTTTTAATATTAGGGAGACAAGGACAAAATATATGGAATGCAAAATAGTTAAGATTGATGGCCGAAGAAATTCCTAAATAATCCAAGAAAATAGAGAGATTGAAGAAGATGTCGCACACAAAATTAGCTAGGTACGTGAAATGGAGATGTATAACTGGGGTTTTATGTGATCGCTGCATATCAATGAAGCAGAAGGGCAGTTCTATAAGACTGCTACAAGAGAAGGGACGAAATGTTGGGAGATCAAGAAACAACATACTCATAGGATCAATGTGGTTGAGATGAGGATGTTGAGATGAGTGAGTGACAAAAGAAGAAATAATAGAATTTTAAAATGAATACATTAGACGGAATTTAAGTGTGGCTTCAATAGGCGATATGACGAGATAAAATAGACTGAAGTACGTTAGCCATCTTTAGTGTAGATCCAATGAGGTGCGATTTAGTTCAAGTATGAGGCTCTAAAAAGGGTAAAAGCAATACCGAAAAGGATATGGATACAAGTAGTGAGCAAAGATATTGTGGCTTATGATCTTACTAAGGATATGATGACCTTTAATAGAACAAGATTGTCATAGCAAGATTTGTATAACTGACCTACAAATCGTTAAGATAAGGCTCCAATATTGATGATGATTTTCTCCAATAGAGCCAACTTCGGCCAGCCAAATTAGTTCACCGAAAGGCATATCAGATATCAGTTAGGTTTTAAAACACTTAGTTTTGCCTAGTGATGAAAAGAGCGCTGGTTCTTACTTGAGGAATGGATAGAAGAGATGCTCCAAGGGGAGCTGGAGCATATGATCTTTTGGCTTTTTCTCGTTGATTATACTCGAATGCTTTATTTCCAAATTTCCATTTCAAAAGTATACATACAATTATGGCATGTAATTGTAACTTTGTAATAACACAGCGTAGGGGGCCAAGAAAATAACCATGACAAGATGTGAGTGATGAATTGTTGAACTTACAGCTTAGTGGATGAGCAAATGCACATCACCAAAAGTGAGCAAGAAGCTAAATATTTTCAAAAAAAACCATTAACCTGCCCTGCCCTTGTTCATGAGAAAGTGCCTCATCATGCTTGCCTTTTTATCCTTACCCACTCTCCGTCTAAGCTGCGAAATAATGCATTCATAGACCAATACCAGGATTTTCACGTTCAAAAAGTAAGGGCTTTCACGCGTCTTTCATTGTCAAACATGGTCTCACCACAAAATATTAGTCTAGTCTTGCACCTGTCCAAAGTCATGCTGTCTCTCTCTCACCCAAGGCGTGCCATCTCTCCTTCTCAAGTCCAATAAATAATCTAGCAATTTCACTATTACAAATGGGAAAGGTTTCTATACTTTCCCTACAACGTACAATATCTCCTACTATCCAACCGTCCAATTTTGATCAAGAGAGCCACTCATCGTTTGATCTTAGATCCGATATCTCAAAGTATTTTATTTTTATACAAATTATATGAATATGAAATTTGGTACGTGCCATCTTCTCTTCACTGGGGCGCACCTATAAAAAAATATTAAAAATAATTTTTCGATAAAATATAATGACCAAAATACCCCTTGAAACTTTCACGGGTATTTTGGTTATTTTATTTTATTGAAAATATTTTTTTTTATATTTTTCGCCAGTGCGAGTTTAATAGAGGATTGGACGACAAACTTTGGTGTCAAAATAATTAGCCCTCATCCATTCAAAATGGACGGTTGGATAAGAGGAAGTATATAAATTTTTTGTTATAGAAAAAGACATAGAATGACATGAGGCATGCTATAGTTGGGCTATTCCCACTAGTGTGGAAAAACTTCACTGAGCCAATTTGTACTCGACCAAAGAACTCGTACTCGTCACCTCAGTTTGAGTATCCCTGCTCGTCACTATAGTTTGAGTATCCTTAAGTTAATGATTTGATACAAGGATCTTAAAAAAAATTTCAAAAATTTATAAAAATTTTAAAATAAGAAATTTACCTGTAATATTTTTTTTTTTATGTTTTTTATCATTTTAGTAAAAATTGGAAAGTGTTTTGGCTATGAATACTTATTGTTATATTTTCACTTTTTTTTAGATTATTTTTAGAATACCCCCATCAAAAATTGATTTTTTTTATCAAAGTCTATTTTTTTCACTACTCTTTGAACCTTATTTAGATGTGTTTTATTTAAATAATTTTTAAAATATTTTTCTTATTTTTTATTTTAACACTTTTTAGCTTGGTCGGACATTGCTAAGTAACTCAGCTCAACCTGGGTTACTTGCGTCAGCTATGGGCCGAGTCGTGTCCCTGAATCGTGGTTATATTCACTGATTGCAACTGTGGAACCAGCTCAGCTCTGTGCTTTCTTTCTTTTTTTTTCTTTTCTTATTTGAATTTATTACACCCGGATAGGCTTGGGACGGGGCTGGCCACACAGATTCAAAGGCATGATGCCCAATACCGTCTATAAAATAATTACGCAACTCTCCAAAGTCGTGCTCTCTCTTTCTCTCATTTATCATGCAAATCTACCGTCATTCTATCTGTCTCATCTCTCTTTCTTTTTGAGCTCTTTCCATAGATTTTTTCTATCTAGATAGATAGGTGATGGATTTTTTTTTCTTTTTGGATAATTTAATGGGAAAGATATGTTCTATTTTTTTTTTCGAATAATTGAGAGTAAGTTTTTAAAAATATTAATAGGGTCGTATAAATAAGAATAAAAACCACAACGTTATGATTAAGTTTTGGGGGTGCAATCGCCACTACCTCAGACCCTTTTCTACTTTATGGACTTTTTGTTTTTTGTAAAAGACTTTCCGGGCCCTAAGCAGTCTGATTGAGAGACCATTTTTGTCAACTTAGGAAAGCACTTTTACACTTACAAATAGCTTTGAAGCCGGTTGCTCGCAAAAGCACATGAAGCACTAGGCGAGGTGGGGAAAATGTTTTCTTAGCCGCTAGCTGTTTTTCCAGAAAATAAACATGTGAAAGCCACAGTCGAACAGAAAACATTCTCAAAGAGTTCTTCCCCTCGCTTGATATGATTTCGACTCGGTACCGATCCTCCTTTTAAATCGTTTTGCCTTATCTCTTTCTTTTCTTGTTCCGGTGTTGCAGGTATCAATCTTGCAGGACCAAAAGAAAATTTCTTGCCTCAAAATTTTCAAATTATTTTAGATTCACTCTGTGCACAATTTCAAAAGAACTAGAAAGAATAAAAAGAATTTCATTCTATTAAAACCCTAGATCCATCCCGACTGACTTGCCCAAAAAAAAAAACAGCCCTAGATCCATCAAATGCATGGTTGACAGCAATCTAGATGGGAGAATTGCTTTGGAGCAATTTTTTGAGTTTCAAATTTTGAATTGCTCCTTCTGATGAATAAAGACAATTTCAAAGTTTTGGGCTGTTGGTACTGCAGTACCATGGAATCTTTCCCTGCATGCTTACTCCTTTCATATCCTATTCCGGTGCGGTTTCTATAGAGTGAAGCTCTAAACAATCAAATTAGAGCCCACCTTCAAATACTATAAAGAAATGTGGTTTCAATATTGGAAATCTTTGTGATAAGTCTTAAAATATATTTTCCTCTCTAATTATAGAATTTAAAGCTTAAAAAATAGTGCAAATCAAGCAAATCTATGAACATTTGAAAATTGACAGTCCAAAAATGCATTACTAGATAAACTTTTTCCAAAACTTGAAATTCATTTTTTTCTCATGTCTATGCATCTTGATGTCGAGATAATAAATTTGAGGATATTTGAGCATCAAAACAACCTCTTCTAGGAAAATTTTTGAGGTAGGTTCTAATTTGAGTGTTTAGAGCCTAGGATTTATATAAATTTTTCCCTGTTCTAAAAGGGGTGTGGTTTCCACAAAGTTGCAACCTTTAACAATCCGCACCTTCAAATTTTATTATAACATATAATTTTGATGTAAAATATTCTTAAGATTATCTCTAAATCTATTTTCATATCTAATTATAAAATTTTGAACTTCAAAAATGATTAAAATCAAATAGATCTATAAATATATGAAAATATTGAAAATGGATAGTTTAGATAATGTGTTATATGATGCACCATTTCTGGGACTCAAAAATCCTTTTTTTTTCTATAGTATTCATCTCGATGTCGAGATGATCAGTTAGAGGTTTTTTTTTAAAATAAAACAACTTTTTCCCATGAATTTTTGAGGTGCATCCGTAGTTTTACATTTTAAAGTTGCAACCTTATATAAATTTTCCCTTCTAAAAGCGTGACCTAATTTATTTTTTTATTTTTTTAGCATTAACTTGCGATACATCTCAAATTATCCAATTGAATATCTAATGGTTAGGAGTGATTGTGATTTTTTTATAATAATGATAAATTGTCTCATAGTATAAAATTAGAGCTGAAATGGTTAGGGATATTACTAAACCCTCATGTCACAGACAAATTTTATTTCCAATATGGGTGTCGCGCTCAGCCCACGTAAACTTGCCACCAAATGAAAATAAAGGCCACTCCAAATTGGACACTCATTTGCTAATTTACTTCGTTCCAATTGTTTTTATCAAATTTCCAGCACCACGTCACATGGAATTGAGAAAATGGTGATTTAATGGCACAGCCGGCGCATACATTAACACTATAAATCTTTGATAAAAAAAAAAAATCACAATCATCGCGACCTGTCAAATGAAAATCAAGTAGGTGAGGTATATCATCGGCTGCCCTTGAATTTTGATAAAAATTTCTCAGAGGCTTTATGTGAATAAACATCGTATCCTATCCTATCCAATTTTACATCTGACAGCTCAGGTGTTTGTGACTTTTATGAGAAAAAGTGATCCTTCATTGTATGCATATCCTGTTGAAATGAGCTCAGCCCAACTTCGCTTATTAGTGCCTTTCCGCTCACCTAATTAGTAAGCTAAATATCCAAGCCCCCCAGATAGATTCTATGTTGTCAATGATGGATAACAAGACATAATTCCAAATTTTGTAGATCTTATTGATCGCTCCTTTTGTTCTGTTGATTATTCGACAGGATTCCAATTTGAACAATTTGTGGCCTAGATTTCCCTATATTATGAGCAATTCTAGACAAAATTGTAATTTTATGATAATTTTGTTTTACAAAGTTGGGTATTTGCACCAAAAGATTTTATGATATGCCTCTGCACCCTAACCACCACGCCAATTGATATCTTCTCAGCTTTCATTTCTATATGTAAATAATTGCTTGGAACGCCACTTTATCCAACAAAAAGTAGAAAAGGAAAATGACACATTTACCATTATATTATGTTCCAAGCAATACGCCTCCCTTAGATTCATTTCCGTCTCATATATATGAAGGAAAAATTATAGATACCCCTGGGCCATACTTTTTAGATTTGCCTCACAATTGTTTTTTAAACCACTCCATTAACTCTAGTATCGTTTACTTTTTATATCCACCTAAATAAGAAAATAATCCTTTTTAGGAAGAAACTACCCCCTGTATTTCTCTCTAAAAATTTAAAATTTGAAATTTTAGAAAGAGAAAATATCTAAAAAAATTTAGATAGAAAAACCATCTCAAATTTCAAGTTTTAGATAGAGAACTACCCCAAAATTTTCACAGAAAAAAACTATCTCAAAATTTAAATTTTTAAAGAAAAACTCTCTAAAAGTTTTGAAACCTCGAAAGAGTAAAGGATGAGAAAGAATGCGGTTTATGTGTGGGGGCATTTTCGTCTTAAAAATTACTTTATCGCTCAACATATATACAAAAATAAATAATATTAAGATTAATGATAATAGTTTAAAAAATATTGAGGGTGGGCAGGGGAATATATTTCCCCTTTTCCTTTAGGATTAATAATTGTGTTGGTTGATGAGACCTATAAAATTGATCCAAAATCCATCTTCAAGATAAATTTTGTATAGGTGGATTCACAACAATTAGTGCATCCATGGACTTCAAAGCCCAAGTAGGAGAGGGTTTTTGGGCAACAGCAAAATGTCCTTGTGCGATGCCATGTGTGTGACTGTGAAAAAATTATGGGGTAAAAAAGCAAACCAATAAATACAAGCAAAAAACACGAATATGAGTTAGCACCACAGTATGCTAGGGTGATGTCATTGAAACACCCAGGCTGAGGGTCTTTCCGGTTTTTCAACTGTCTTGTCGTGCATGATGGAGAGGAGAGTAATGGGTCATGAGAGGGAATGATGAGAGAGAGGTTTTTCAGGTTCTTAGATTGAGTGGTTTTACATATTTCGAGAGAGTTTCTAGGTTTTATCTTTTCAGAGAGGATGAGGGGGCTAGTATCGGACCCATGATTGGATCATGTTTCTCTTTCTCTCTCGGATGGTGATGATTCCATGGACTATGGTTTCCCAATAGTCGATTTGATGGCATTGTCGCTTACCATTCCGGATCTCTCCGTCTTGATTCACCTGGTGTAAACCATGTTTTGAATCAAATCGCTGAATTTTGGGGTAGTGATCGAGCTCATGCACAAAAAAACCTGGTGTAAACCATGTTTTGAATCAAATCGCTGAATTTTGGTTTAGTGATCGAGCTCATATACAAAGAACTAAGAAAATGGCTCATTCTTTTCTTCAATTGTAGGCGACAAACATTGCAGACGGGGGTGTTCTTGTGGTGTGGTTAAATAATAACTGGTTCTTCAATCTGAATTTATTGTTCAAAATGAATCGAGACTTGTAACGAGTTTCACACAACCATTTCTCAAATAATTTGTAATGGTGCGTCTTGTTTGACTTGGAACCTGAGATGGGCTGGTTCTATTAGCATAGATATTTGTGTAAAAACAATTTGAGCGTTGCCGCATTTGCAGAGATCGTGGCGATTGTTGGAGACTTGGAGCTAATGATTTGCCGGAGTATCACCCATTTATGAGTTATGACTAGTAGGGGTGGTAATGGACCTGATTAGATCCGGGACGTGACGGGTATACCCAACCCTGAGTTCGGGTATGGGTCCAAATTTTTTACTCGAAGACTTATTTGAGTTTGGGTTCAGGTCAAGCTGACCCAAACCGTTCCTGTAGTCATAAGGTAATATGATAAAACTCATGTGTCTTTAGATGCACGCTATGTGTTTACATTGGCAACATTTACAATATTATTTGCAAAAAAAAAAAAGCAGCTCATAGTCATAAGGTATATGATGGTTAAAAAAAAAAATGGCATAAAGAAAAAACGCATGGTCATAGAGTGGCAATGGATCCGACCAGACCTAAGATCGAATGGGTAGACCCGAGATCTGATAGGTTTGAGTATGGATCTAAATTTTGGACCTGACTACTATTTAGGTCCAGTTCCAGCCGGACTTGACCTGTGTCCGACCCATTGCCACCCCTAATGACTGGTTTCAAATGGGTTAATGTGGTTCAGAACATTAACAAAAACAATTACAGCTGGGGAATTTGTATTTTTCTCAATTAAAGGGTGGCATTTAGGTGCGTCCATCGCAACTAGCGTGCAAGTCATTGCGCTAACGTGAAACTGTTTTCTTTTGCAACCACCCAAAGCAGGGGTCTGTAAGCCCACAAAACCACCTTCCCACCCCAAAGCATCTTTTCTTGAATCCTTTAAACTATCAAAATTGCTCAATCCATGTCTAAAGCCATCTTGGACTAGGTACAAAAATTCCCCTGGTGGTAGGGGGTGGGCACGGTGGAGGAGAGGGAAATTGCAGTTAGCTGCAAGAGAGGAAGAAATCAGAAGAGGGAGAAATTGAAGAAAGCTTGAAGAGAGAGAGAGGAAGTAAAGTGAGCTGAGAGAGATCAGAGAGGGGGAGGGGAGAAATCGAAGAGAGAGAAAACAGAAAGTGAGACAGATCGAACGGAGAGATACGGAGATGTGCGAGAGATAGAGAGGGAGAGACGTGGTCAAGGGCCCTCCCCTCTTTTTTCTTTTCTTTTTTTTTCTTTACAAAATAAACTTGAAGAGAGAAATATTTAAAAAAAGGGGAGGGGGAGGGGGAGGGGGAGGAGGAGGGGGAGGGGGGACAAAGATTTTCGGACCGGACCGGACCAAGCCGGCCCAGGCCCAATCCCAGATCCGTGGCATCCCTGCTCTCATTAGAAGGTGATGACCCAATAGACTAGACTGTTTTCATACTCCATCTGATTCTGTTATACTTCACCGTCTATACAGAATTTCATAGGGTGGCCTTAGTGAGGGTCCTCTAATTGATTGGGGAAAAAAATCGAGTGTCAATTAAGGTAGGGTACAGGATAGCAATGTGGCATTATGATGACTATTAAGTTTAGACCTAGATTGAAAACCTGTATACGGCTCAGCTCATTCAGAGAGGTCAGGCATAGGATATTTGGTGTGACAGAATAGACAGCGGAGAGTTTGCCGTTTTGGAACATTTGGAGATGCAATGACTTCATTTCCATCGAATCTTCAAACCCTTTTAGGAAGACTGGCAGAACAGTATCAAACTTAGGTCTGCTGTACTAGAACCATTCAGCATGCTTATGACTGCCAACCAGAATGGGCTCGTCGTCTAGGATGGGCCCAGTTTAGACCAGATTCGAGCTACAAAGTATGGTGAGTGGGCAGTGCTTGGGAAGGGGTTGGCTCATAATAGTTCAGGCTTGGGCTTGGCCACAAAAGTTCCAGCTGGGCCCAGACTAACCCTGGTCCGGCCCAAACCCAGCTCATTAGCAGCCCTATGCAGTCCGGGTTGCCAATTGGATCAAGGTGGACCTGTTTTGGACCGTGTTAGGGCCACCTTGGTTGGCAAATAGTTTGAGCCCTGGCCCTAGATCTATTTGCGCCTGGCCAACCCCAGCGAGGCCCAAGGCCAGTCCTAGGAATGCTGCAAGGGAGAGGAAGGTCCTCGGACAAGTATCAAGACAGGATATATATTCTACGGCTCATAAGCCACTAGTTTAGAGTGCAAGACGCAAGTATTAGGACACACGGGCGAAGCCAAAGGAGGATAATGCGACTCGAGACATCTCATTGAGCCATGGATGTTTGGGCACATAATCCACCCTGACTATAATACTTACTGCACCTTTGTAATCAATAAGTTCGTTACAAGCAAAATACTCTACTCTTGTGAATGATAGAGGCAAATGAAATGTATTTCGCCATGGCCAAATGTAAAATGAACATCATGGTGTGTGAACAAATTGAGCATACAATTGCTAACCTCCTGATTAAAAAAGAGATATTTATATCAGGTGTTCTCCGACCCCATACAGGTGTGGTTCATCACATCACCTAAGCACAGGTTCAGATCTTACCCTTAAACAATCATGAAGAAGTAAACTGGAGAGAGAGAGAGAGATGCCAAGCCTCGTTTGAACATGCAAGCATTAACAGAACTCACAAATACAAACATGGGGAGGGGGCCGCATGGTATGCCGTAGATGCCAAATTAGATATGGGCCATAGCTCGTCCATTGATTCCCTGCAACACTGAGAAATCTGATGGTCCAACTGCATCAACAAAGCCTATCACAGACAATTCAGGCACAGGCATGTTTGCGCCAAGCAATTCATGGTCTATGTATATAACAACTACGCTTATATCATCATGGAAGAATCGACGAATTCCCTTGTCGACCTTCTTCAGATCTGAATACCTCATCTCCCTCTTCCTAGCTGCCTCTTGTAACGCTGTTCTAACAAGCCTTCTAGCTATACCCTGGCAAAAGCAAGCATTACAACAGTTCAAGGTTTCAGAAAAATACCATAGAGACTGCATATTTAATAGCATTCTAAGCAGAGAAACAGATCATATGATTCTATATACGGTCACTCGTGGATTGCATATTTATTATGTGAATCTTTCATCTTTCACCTGTCACTAAAAGCATCATTATTTGATTTTGGCACGAAAAGTGAGAAGTTACTGATCAATATCTGGCATATATAAATGGGATACTTTATAACAAAAAAAGGAAAATAATAATCGAACTCCTCAGAATTTCTTGTGCATGCATGTGCGCTCTCCTTCAGATAATAAATGCATTGAGATTTTTCTAATGCAATTGCATCCCAGCAGATAGGATTAAAACCCCTAACGTCATTTAAATATGTTGCATCATCCACAGAAATTTTCAGTATGGGTAGATACTTTTTCTAATCTCAATCATGAGAAAAAGGTATTAGCTAGTAACAAATCACAAAGAAAGCTTAGCATATTCCAGATAACCCATGTGACAGGAGCACTTAATCAATAGAAGCAATAGATTTATTTGATCATACAGACAGAACAAAAAGATGCAATCAGGTTGCATCACTACTACATCCCGAAGCAGCAAAGCAATGGCAACATAAGGTTGGTTGCTATTTAAAGTACCGCCACTTCAAAACCCCAAAAAGAATGGCGGAATTGTTGCAAAGAGAGGGAGAGAGCTACTGATCTGAAACAAACACAGGAGCTCCTGACAAGGTGACTGGTGTGTGCAAATGAGAGAGAAAGAACCAGGTGATCTTATCATTCTTCTTATAGCATACGTGATCTGTTCTAACAAAACGTTTTTCTAAAGGAAAGAAACAATATTATGCTTCATCAAGTCAGTTATGTAGAGAAGTAGCTACTTACTGCTCGTGGGCAACTGTTCACTATCTCTGCAGCCTCCTGATTGGTGAGATGTTCCCAAAGGCCATCAGATGCAAATATAATAAATTTATCTTGGGGCCTGATGATTCTTGTGTACACAGAAGGCTCTGCAGTTAAGACTGGTCGATGAAGAGGCTCCGAGAGCCGAAATCGCAGGTATGATGGACCTAGCGCAAATTCTGGCCTCTTCAAGTATGCATCACCGATAGACCTGGACACCTACAAGCTTAAGATGTTATAAAGCATGGAATTATGACAAACTGACACATGATGTTTATACAACAGCATTAGAAGAAACCCGAGAGGTTCTATGGATTTCTTTTGATTAAGTAGAAAGCCAATTCTCTCTCTCTCTCTCTCTCTCTCTCTCTCTCTCTCACACACACACACACACACACACACACACAGTTCGTTTGTTTTATTTATTTAACCTCCTCAGTGGTTTAATCGCTATCCTCAAAGCTGAACTAAATAGCTGAAGATTTTAAACAAGAAGAAAAGATGAAATTAGAAAATGAAAACTCATCAAACCTGAATGATGCCTTTGACACGCCATACTCCGTGCTTTTGGACTACAATATGTGAATCATCTGGATGAAGGGACCTAAGCTCTTGTCTGACTTCCTCCATGCACGCATTATGGTCCCTAGTCAATTGCTCTGCAATGATGTTATTTGACCTTTCTAGACAACCTATTACTGCCCTTGAATCGCCAGCATTAGCCACATATAACCTTCCACCCCAAATCACTCCAACGAGACAACATGTTCCAATCGCAGCAATTAACGGTTTCTCTTGCCTTGTTCTACGCACATGGGCAAGAAATCCGTCCTCTGTAGCAGAGAATGCCCTTCGAAGAACATCTTCAGACATCATTCCATGTTCTCTTGTAAATCCTGTAAAATAAGAATCTTTTTTTAACATACCTGTAAAATAAGAATCTTAAACATCGAATTTAAAGTTCCTAAAGATAAATGAAGCAGGCTGTTTCAAAGGCAACAAAAAGATGGAATATACAAATAAATAAGTTCAAATAAATTTATTCAAAATACTGATAACAGGCACATCTTTAATAATATCAAACAAGGTCTAAAAGTGACCAGTTGTTTTCCCTTTTTTATATTTTGGGGAGTTAATCAACCAACCAACCAAAGGTCATACTGGATTCACGAAAGAGAAGGTAAAAATAGTAGCTTGCAAATGGACACAAAATTCGCAAAATATTATAGGAAAAGAAATAAATAAAAGTTCACGGCAAGACTAAGAAACTCCACAGAGTCTCCCACACAGTCACAATGAAGAAGTCCAAGTATCACACATGCAGGGCACCTAAAAAAAACATGCAATAAGGAGAAATCGTCCATAATCATTTCAACTCCCAAAAAACAAGCCCATCATTAATAAACAAGCGATTTGTAATCTCTGTCTTCAATTTCTCAGTAAGTAGTAATTTTATTTAATACAGATTAAAAACGAAAAGGAGTCGAGCGACAGCACTTGAAGCAACATAAAGTTCTATAAACAGAAATCATCCTCGTAAAGAGAAAACATCCTTAGAGAATACCTTGTTAAGGTATCTCTTACAGGGTTGACATCTTATTATTTCTCAACAAGTAATTTTATTAAGTCATCACTAAAAAAGTATGAAAGTAATTATGGTACAATTACTCATCCCCAGATACTCCCATCAAGCTCAATTCTCTTACACTATAACAAGATATATCCAATATGCACAAATGCCACATGAGATCTTACATTTCTGGAGAAGTACCATCTAATATCCATGTGACCCGCACCTCCTCTAATCTATCTGATAATGCTCATAGAGTCAGCGATTGATCCCTCCAGTTTGAGATTGAGGCAACAAGCTGCAATGTTGCATGCTCAGGGAGTATTGATTTTGTAGGGAGAGCTAGAGAGGTAGGGTTAGGACTTTGGAAGAGTCCCAAACTTTTAGGAGACAATGAAGGTTAACAAGGAGGAAGGAATTATCTTAACCCTTTCCCCTGTAGCCATAGCTTGAAAGATAACTCATAACTAACCAATCAGCATTCAAAACTCAAAAACTAGAAGGCAGACTTGTTCACTGCAAAACTGAGTCAACTCACTACGTTAAAAAATTAACGTTGAAAAACCAGGTTGGCATTCTAAACTTTTTGTCTGAAGAATTTCAAAATGCAAAAAACCACTATAATTGGATTTTAACCCAGCTTGTTACAATGCCATATCACTATCCTATGGCATGAGGAAAACATTTCATATGTCCAAATATCACAGGAAATTATATAAGTAAACTCCCATATACATTTCGAGTTCCTTATTAATGAAAATCTCCCACTGTCTAGTTGACTAAGACGAGTTCCTATTCAGAATAATCAAATCCTGCAACTTAAAAAAACAAATTAAAGAAACTCTATAACCATGGAGCTCCAAGGCCCTCAATGGAAGAGCTCTCAGAAGCGAGTGTACTGTATCTTCTACCATGAGTCCCGACTTTTTATGTAACGTGTTTGAATAGTTCACAAAATGAAATTCAAAATAATGGACTAAACCCAGAGGTTGCGAAACTTTACTTCATTAATAATAGCAAACGCACTATCACAGTATCAGTATCCTGAGAAAGGACCCAAGTAAAATCTTCAGTTTGATTCCTCAAACTACCCCTAGAATTCAATATCCTAAACATGATTTGCAGTTTTGAAACTTTGGTTCTTCAGTCTGAGTTCAAAACAATATCACATAAAGATAATAATAACAAGCGATTGTTAAATATGTGAAACTTACTACTGATTTCTACAAAATTAGAAACTCAGCTTCACGTTTTATATCAGTCATAAACCGTAGCCTAAACCTGTGGTACAATGGGTGTGAAAGGACTACTTTGCCCTTAATTTTTTGTTGAATCACAACTTGCGCCTCGAGTCTATTTGAAAATGAATTTTACCCCAATGTTTAGTTTAGAAAAGGGCGAATTTAACCCTACTGTTTCGTTTAGAAGAGGGCAGCACACTCACTCTTCGCCCCATCCGTGCTATTTATCATATAATTAAAAAGTTGATGATTAAATATAACTAGAGAGAGAAAATAGTCTTTTTTTTACTCATAACACAAGTTGGCATTTAGTAAAACAATAGGAGCAAACCTGCCCCTCCAACCCCATCATGAGTCACCTGCAGGGTGAGGGTGAATAATGGTTGTTGAAAAATGTCGAGCTGAGCTTAAATTTTTTTAAAGTTTCACACATTGTAAAAATCCTTATTTAACAAGAAAATCAACGAATAATTGAGTATACAAATTTCAACACCATTTTGCCTTTTTTTCTGATTTTTTCTTTTTTGTTTCTTTTTTCTTTTGCATAAAACCACGTGTCTGCACTTTGCATAACTTGATATCTACAATTGCTTCCATTGATAAAGGTTGCTTCTTCCCGGCATCCAGAAGCCTGAGACAGCAACACCACATCTCCCATTTTCTGTTTGCCATTGTGGCCAAGGTCTTTATCCAATCTATGTCTCGTCTTTACAGCAGCGGAATATTCAAGGGCTTCTGTCCTCCAGGCAGGGAACAGAAATTATACGGCAGTTACACACTTCCCCTATCTTTGGCTGGTCTTCGATGATGCCTCTTCAGTCCAGCAGCTCTTCCAAGCCGCCGCTGTGGCAGACATGCTGTCTCTATGGCATGCCTACGTCTTTGCCTACATGCGCCATTTCAGGCAAAGAAACAACCATACCTTAGGGGAAATTGTCCATCCTACAAGAAGCCATCCAAGATCACATTAAAGTCTCCGCCATCTTTTGCGCAAAAGGGTACAAAGGACTCCACACCTTTGCAATGAGGAACTTGCAACTAACTGAAGGGTAACAGCAAACAGTGATTACTAGGTTGGAGACCCCATGAACTTGGTTCCCTAAAATTTTAACATAAACAGCTGTTCTCTCAGAAACCCTGGCCCACCTGGTTATTGGCGTATTCTTGAAGATCCCTATGGAAATACTATGTTTCCTTCTTGGCATTGTTTACTCAACAAGGGCCGAGTCAATTGTGCTACCAGGACTTAAAAGGACCTTCCAAACTGGAACCAACAACAATAACCTTATTGTGAGGGAGACTCTAACAATGTTATCCTATGGGCCTACAAAAGAGCACATTGCATATGGAGACTTGCACCTCTATTTGACCATGTATTTTTCCTGTGCAGGGACCTATCAGTCAATGCTCGAAAATTCGGCCGCCCAACCGCCTAGGCACAGTCTAGGCAGGGGCATCATGAGTTTTTGCTTCTGGTCGCCGCCCCGTGACAACTTGCGGGCAGCAGAAAAAAACCCTCAGGTAAGGGTAAAATCATAGTTGTTGGCAATGCCTGGGAACTCGAATCGTTTTAGGCACCGGAATCGCAGACGGCTAGAAGATTCAGGTTTTAGGAATCGTTGTCCGTATAATAGGAATCACTAGGAACAAGATTCCTACTTTTTGAGAATCGCATTTCGACCGAAATAGATTCAAGTTTCATCCACCTATGGAATCGGGATTCCCATCCTCCTGGAATCGACACTCCAGGAGTCAATATTCTTCAATATGCAGAGTCGAGTTTTTGACATATGTGGAACATAGATATCTTGTTGTTTTGAATCGTGATTCTAACATATTTGGAATCAAGTTTTTAAAGTATATAAATCAAAGATTCATGCCAATTTGGGATCAAAGTTTACAATAATATGGACTATGGAATGCGTTTGACGACCCTTACCAAGAAACAAGATTTTATTTTTATGGAGAAGGAAGCCACAAGCACATCTGAGCCTCATCAACTTTAGAACCTATATTGGATGTCTCTTATTAGAAAGTTTCCTGAATTTTAAAGTGATTGTGTTGACTATTGAACTTATCGTCATTATATACAAAAGACAAGTATTCTTAAATTGTGATTTTGACTTCATTATTATAAAGACAAAATAGGAGTATGTCTACACCATGCTTTTACTTTTAATTGTATATATTGTATTTATCAATTATATTTTAAATTTAAAGTAAAGGCCATCTAGGGTGGCACAAGTAAAATAATGAAACCCTGCAACCACTAGAAGCATTCGAAGGAAGATTTCTACTTCAATTGATATGGAAACAAGATTTAGTCGTCGCTAGAATCCAAATTCGATATATTTAGGAACATCTACCCGCAATTAATGGGTTCAAGTTTTCAAAGATGTGTTGGATAGAGATTATGAAATTAAGATATCGAGTTTCCTTGGTTTCGATAAATGGTTTCTAAATATGTGTTGAATCAATATTCCGAAAGTAAGAAATCGAGTTTCCTTGGTTTCGAAAACAAGCTTCTAAATTAAGGAATCGAGTTTCCTTGGTCATAAAAAGGGTTTCCGTGGAGATTCCTTAACGGAAATGCCGAATCGGGTTTCAGAATCGGAAACGCGAGGTCGGTGAAGAGAATCCGGTAACTATGGGTAAAATATATAATTTTTCCCCCTTAAAAGGGGGGGAAAAAGCTTTAGGGGTATTCTAAACCCCCAATAGAAATTCGGTGGCCTTTAGGGTGAGAAAAACCTCTCAAACACCACTCTTTTGTGATTTATCGAAAGATCGATAAATTTTTTACTTTTTCTATTTCTTCCCAAAACGAAGGCAATAGTTTGTGGGCAGATTTGAAGCTTCTAATAGTTGATTTTGAGAACTTTTGGTGACCCAACAGACGAGGTTTGCACCGACATCGATTTGATTTTGATATTATTAAAGTATTATCATATTTGAAATAGGGTTATGATTATTTTGCAAC
Source organism: Amborella trichopoda (assembly GCF_000471905.2). Next base: position 1,162,412 of record NW_006500031.1, read on the forward strand.
AACATATTATGTTATGAATCATGTGTTTTTTCTTTCACTTTTTTTTTTTTTACAATATATTTACAAGTTTGTAGCTAAAAGATTGATTTTTTTGGTGATTTATTGATTTTTTTCTCACTTGGACGATGAAATTGAGCATATATCGTATTCTTTTATGAATAATTGATTCTTTTTTTGTACAATGCGTCTTATTTTGATATTCTATTTTTTTTGTTTTAGTTTATTTGACAAAATAATTGATAATTGATTATGTGATATCTTAGTGGGTTAAGTCTTATGTGAAAATGAAACTAAAATCTTAAAATGTCTTATAGATTCAGTTATTCATTTAAGTCTCATTGTAAAGTAATAGGTAGTGTCTTATGTTTGGAAGGGGGGGGGGGGGAGAGAGGGGGAGGCCAAGAAGACGGTTAAATTCCTTGCCAAATAGGGGGTAACAAGGGGCCCCACAGGGGGCATCTAGATCCAGAACAGTAGACCTGCACTCATACCTCTTTCTCTCTTTCACTCTTACCTCTGTCTTGCTTCTCCTTCTTTCTCTTATCCCATGTTTTTAGTAGGAGTGGGAATGTACATCTATTATTCAAGATCAGTCCCCCTTTTTGATTATGAGGCCTTCTATATTTCCCATTTTTTTTATACTTGTCATGATGTAACGCACAGGTATGTGAGTTGCCAGTTTTTTGGATACTGAAGAATGCACAAAGTTGATTAAGTATAACACAGTCGAATATTCCCTCCATAAAAGAAGGTTGCTTCTTAAAATAACTGTCACCTCACCTTATGGCATTATTCACCTCAATAAATTCTAGAAAACATTTGTTTATGAAGGTGCGGTTCAAAGAGAAGGGCACATGTCTGCCTAAATGTCAGCATCAGGGGAACCACTTGTTTGCTCAAGAATAAAACCAAATGTTGCTTTTGGTCTATTATTACAAAGGAGAACTCCTGTGACTGCCTCAAAATGGCCACTGTGTCACAATCTTCAAGGCCATCCAATATCATCCTCTGGGATGGGATTTACTTTGGTGGTCTTCCCATCAAATAGTAGCAAATCAAAGCTAACGAAGAACGCATAAGCACCAACCAAGCCGATAGTAAGTCACAAAGAGTAGTAAGAAGCCATTGAGCTTGCAGTACTTCGGGTTGGGGGGGAAGGTGGAACTTTCTTTTGAACTTAGTGGGAATTTCTTTGAAAACAGTTAAGCAACACCAAGCATTCAAAGAGGGAGAAATGAGTCAATGAGGATTCATAGTACAAAGTGATGCCTTGTGTGTGTGTGTGTGTTTGTTCGTGTTTGTTTTTTTTTTTTTTTGAGAAAGTCAACTGTTTTGTATTAAAGTATAAAGATGCAATTTGCCTTATGTTAGTCTCGATCCAACAAAATGAAATGTTCGAAGTCAACAATTGTCATCCCTATGTTTGTCATTATCAGTCGGCAAAAAATCATTCACAAAGCACCAGGGTCTTTAGTCTAAATGTAAAACTATGTGTTCATAGCGAATATATTTCATCCTAGTACCATGTTTATGTGGTCACCATATCCTGCCAATAAACATGTAGTAGTCAGTTACCCTAGTAAATATGATTGCTATATTTTTTTGCTAAGCAGTATGTACTATAGAATTGATGGATAGACAATTTTATTTGTTGATAATTAAAGGAAAAAAAAACAAGGACAAATGAACAGAACCAAGTTCCAACCATATCACAAAACCAATGTACTATTTTACTACTTACTCTCCACAGTTCCAAACCAAAACTTTAAGCCTTCTTGTTGATTTGACAATTAAATAGTAATAATAATCCGTTATTACATCAATTCAAGGAGAGATTCCAACTCAATCCAACTGGGTTTATGTTGCCCATTGTTTTCCCCTTGTATTTTAATAAAAACTCGTATTCTTTAACCTCACTGTATTCAACTAACTCTTTTGCAGTCATAAGGGAATGAGGGAACTCCTCCCCCATTAACACTGTTATTCCTCCTTACTATTTGTTCCACAAGCCAAACCCCATCTTAGTGTCTTTTTCTCCGTTTGGCTGTGAAGTACATTTTTATCCCTTTCTGTTGCTTTCCTTCTCTTTGTGTTGCTTTTAACTTTACTAGGGTTTGTTGTTGTCCCTTTGCTCATTATGTTTGTCTGTATTCAAATCATCCTGCTTTGACAATACAAAAGTACTAGGGCAATTTCAAGCCACATTATAACTCCTAAAAAACTCACTCTAAACCTTCCCTCCTTGCCATATGTTGTGCCACAGCAATTCACCTAATGGTAAGGATGTTATAATTACATAAACATATAAGCAGAGGATCAAGAACAAACCAAAAGGAGAAAATTTAAGAACCACAAAAAATAGAAAGACAATGAAAAAAAGGGATTAAAAGAACATAAGAGCCAAAGAGGCTAAAGAGACACTAACATGAACAAACGCTCAAATACTTAGAAGGGCAATCCAAAATTGAGCAATTAATAGTTCATAGTTTTCAGAAGAAAAAAAAAAGTGGAAAAAAGAAGACCCCTTAAATAAACTCGAATACAAAACATATATAACCAACATGCATAAAAAAACCTAAAGCAATTAGTGATTTAAGAAAAAAAAGCACTACTACAAAAGAAACTTTCAAGCCTGAACAAGGTCACACAATCCACACCATACGTTAAACCATAAAAATCCATAACTGAAAACAAACTAATAAACGTGATGAATAAATTAATAACCAATAAATGAGGGAAAAAAAGGAGAGTGATTAAAAAATGAAAATAAGAGTGATTTCCATGCGCATAAACCCAAACATTTCAAACTGAATTGCAACATGAAAAATTACAAACCCTAAAACGTCCTGCAGTAACATGAAAGGAACTGCAGTCCATATCAAGCCAAAAATACATACATAGAACTCAGACAATGTGTTCACGCAAAGCACAAAAATTGAAAGAGGAATAAGATAATAATTGCAGCAACAACAATCAAATGCAAAAATAGAAAGCATGGAAAACCTAAAACATCTGGAATGAGACCAATAACCTTCCCAACCCAAATCAAATGAAAAGAACATTCAAATGATTCCAAATGTTCATAAACCAGTAAAACCACATAGAGGTGAGGAGGGACCTAAAATAATTGCTAAAATACAAAAATTTCTGAATGAATCTTAAGGAGTGGGCAAGCAATTCATATTTTCGATCAGCTCAAATATTTCAAGAAGGGGACAAATCAACTATAGCACCCTATAATAACACTAATGGAACTGCATATTGCATCAACGGATAGCATGAACACAAAAAGTTACACTTGCTGAAAAATTAAGCCCTAAGCTGGCTACAATGATACCAAATAATAACACAATTAAGTAAAACCAGACAAATGCAATGACACCAACTATACTACAAAAAATAGGACAAAGGGCGAAAAACTAAAAAACTCACTATAAAATCAGAAAAATAAAAATCCAAGAGAACTGGCACACAATCCATACATGAGATTAAACCCAAGAATCACAAGCAATGGGGAGAAATGCAACAATCCCAACTAAACAACAAACAATGGGAAAAGGAACAATAGATAAATAAGAAACCCTAAAATCACGGCAATAACAACAACCATACAATAAATTAAGGAAAAACCAACAATTCCGCATCATCATCACCACCAAATCAACCATAACCCTAAACATCCTTGCCCACTTAACAAATTCACAGCATTGACTTACTCATGAGGTGGAGGAAAAGGTTATCCCTAACAAAGCGAGAAGCTTCTGGGCCACCATGGCCATCATAGATTCCAACAAAGGTGCCATCTCTACCAACCTCTACCTGGCTCTGGTCTTCAAGGAACTCATTCGCCTGAACAACTGCAATGGAGAAATCCCCCAACGAATGGCGACACAGGTCCTTGCACCAGAGGAGATTATCACCTTTGTCCTCATCATCCTTGCTCATATGGCCGAACCTCTGGACCGGTCGCCAACAAGCCTCTGCAATTCTTCTCAGCCATGAAAACATCCCTCATTTCCTCAAAGGGAATTCAATTGAGTTGAGGGGAAGGGTTACGAGGAATGAAGGTGAGATGAACAATCAGGTCTAGAGAGAGAGTGAGTTGCAGGTAAAGGGAATTGGGAGATAGATAGAGAGAGAGAGAGAGGGGAAAGGGATGAAAATCGAGTGAGGAGGTTGGAGATGACGATAGAGCAATAAGTTATGATGATCGAAAGTGGGCGGAGAGAAAGTGGAGGTGCAGGAACCTAGAGAGAGAAAGAGGGGCAGTTGCAGGTGAGGCAATCGAAGAGAGAGAGAAATGATCGCTGAAAGGAATCCAGATAGGGAAAAAGTCAGGCAATTGTAGTGAACTCGAGATAGTCAAGCCCGTGGAAGAAAGTAAACTATTGAGTCTAGAGAGAGAGAGAGAGAGAAATAAAAATATAGTAGAGAGAGAAAGGGTGGAGGAAACGGGGGTGAGAGGAGTACGCGGTAAGGAGCGAAATTTACGCGGGAGAACATTACAAAACTACCCTTGCTTCCGGTCTGAAATACCTAAGGAACAATTTTTCATACGGGCTGAACCGCATTTGTACAATATGCGGTCCAGAGGTATAAACCATCCATATTAAAGATGGATGTAAACAGATGGTCTATCTAAAAACAATTATAATTAAGGGTCCAAATATTTTTTTAATATAATTATTATTTTATTTTAAATTTTTATTTATCTTTTCATATTTATGATCTCCATATAAAATATTATATATTTTTTAAAAAATAAAATCAAATTATATTTAAAAAATATATTTATTACCAAGCCCGCATTTGTACAATGCGCTTTTGGCCGCATGCTAACCGCGTCCATATCTAAAATGGTGTCCTAAGCTACAAAAATCTGACAATTGGGAAAAGTGGCCACAACTAACCTGTCAATACGCTGTTGACCTTCGTGTTTGAAAATTAAACAGGAGACATTGTTGTTTTAAATTTTATTTTTTCAGCCATTGTTTCTTATCTTTTATTTAGTTTTTTGGTAGTAATATTACCCGTCAACGTTTGAAGTTGCCTCTAGGAAAAATACTAATAATCAACTATACAGCTCCTCCTCATTTATACTTTTCAACCTACAATATTTAGGGCTGAGAGTTACCTGATCCGATCGGAAACTTGAATTTTGGACCCAATTCGGATCTAGGTATGGATCTTAGATTTGAATATGACTTGGATCGGGACTCAAATATTGCAATTTGGATTGGATCTCGACATAGGTGGACCGATTCAGA
>NW_006500031.1:1177047-1238253 GCF_000471905.2 Amborella trichopoda
ACGTAACAGATACACTATATATATATATATATATATATATATATAGGGATAATCTAAACTTCATAACCCTTCAAATTACAAAGGTTCAAGATAGAGAGAATTGTGAAGGATGGATTAATTAATTTTGTAGTCTGTTTTTTAAAAAAAGTTATTTTTGTAGGACAATTTTGTAAATATTACTACAAGACAAAGAGTATTTTTGTCATCTCACTAAAGGGTAAAGTTTAAATTTTAACTAAATGACAAGCGCATTCTACAAATAAAGTTCTAGGACACTAACTTCCAAAATGCCATTGTATTTTTGTAAAATTTCAAGTTTGCCTTTGATTAATGGTAAAATTATCTAAATGACAAAAAATACCCTTACTTGAAAAATTTTGTATTACAATTTAAGGATATTTTAGTTTCAAAAAATATTGAGTCTACACCACCAAGTGGTGTACCCTAACAAAACCCATATTCAAAAGGTAAAACAGAAAGGGAAAACGTTAGCCCTAAAAGAGGGAAAGGCTATAAATGTTTTTCATTACAATCCTTTGTTATAGCCGGGTTATTATTTTTGCTTTGTTAGAATGTTTTTGTTTTTTTTATCTTTCTAATCTTTCAGAATTTTCAAATTTTACAATTGGTAAAATTGATGCAGTGTTAACTGTGGGTTTTCTCTATGCCCTTAAGGGCAGTATTGAAATCAAGATAATTATTTTATCTATTTTTATTTAATCATCAAAATAACCCAATTTTCACTTGGTCCATATTTTTCCACGTTTCCAAAGGCTCTTCCACTCTTTCCCTTTCTAACGGTTGAAACAAGGGGGTCATATACATTGAGGACGGGTTTGGGGAGTTTTGTATGATGCACTTCTCATTCTCTCTTAACATCATTGTTCTATTTCTCTCTCACTAAGCATTTAAATGTGCATTGAGCCCTAGGGTGCATTCATAGCCTTGCAATCATCTATTGTGAAACCATCTTGCTTTACCAAATTTCTATTAATTTTCTCTCACTACAAAACTACTAATATCTTCTTGATCCATATTTCCAACAAGGTCATGGTTGCTTGTGATGTACTTAAAGGTGGATATACTTGTTCTCGACAAACCCTATCTTGAGCACTTTGGTAAATTCGTTCCATACTTTATATTTGCTCAACTTGATATGATTATTGACTAAAATAGAGCATGAAATTGATGATAATAGATTCAGGATTCAAGTTGATAAATTGAGTAACTTTTATTGGAAATACATGATTATGCTTATTATATGATTGAAGATATATGCATTTGAAGTATTTGACTATATATTCAAGTGAGATATACAGTGTGATCTTGATATAAATTTGATTACATATTAATCCATATTAGTAGCTTACTTTAATCGATCCGAACATTTGGTATCAGAGGTTTGGTTGGATGGCCACTACAAGAAACATACTTTCAAACTTGGTAAAAATTGAGAAGCCTGATGGATCTATTTTTTCTTTGTAGAAAAATAAATTATTTTTCTTGCTTCATAATATGGAATTGTTGCATGTGATTTATGAAGAGAAACCTAGTAAACTCGATGATGACTCTACTGTTAGAGAAAGGCAAAAATATTTTAAGTGAAAAAAAGATGATATTCCATATAGAGGTGCTAAACTAAATTATTTGAGTGATAGGTTGCACAAAGTATTTGAAAATTATGCTAATGCTAAGGATTTATGGATTGCCATCGAAAGGAGGCATACCGAGGATAATTATGTTGCTAAATATGAGCTTTATGAAATATATAATGTGTAAGATGAAATATGACCAATCGGTACTAGATTATTTTCATGATATGAACATTATGGCTAATCAACTTGCCGGTTACGGTAAGCCCATAAGTAAGCACCAACAAATCATGAAAATTATAGAAAACCTTTCTAATTCTTGAAAAGCTTTGAAAAAGAACTTATGCCACAATGGTACAATCCATACTTTGGATGACCTTAGAGGATATTTGAGGATGGAAGAGAATAAAAGAGTTAAAGAGAAGGATGAAAGAGCTAAAAACAAGTTTATTTAGCAATGGCTAATAAAAATGATAACAAAATTCTTAATAAGAATGCTAAGAAACCTTTCCACCGTAAAAATTCCTACAAGTTCAAGAAGTGCTATAATTGCAACAAATTTGGTCACATTGCTAAATTTTGTAGGGAACCTAAGATGAAGAATGTTAGACAAGGTAGTGGCTCCAAGGACTTCTCCTTTGTGGTTGAAGAGTCATTAATGGTGAGCACCCCCGATGAATAGTGGGTGGACTCCAGAGCTACTAGGCACATCACTAACACCAAGAGCAATATGAAGGAGTTCAAAGAAAATGGTGATGGCGTTGGGAAACTCTTTATGGGCAACTCCTCTGGCATCAATATTCTTGGAGAATGGACAATTAAGCTTCCACTCCCATCTAGTGGTAATTTGACTCTTAGTGATGTTTTGTATGCTCTGGATATGAGAAAGAATTTAGTTTCTCTCTCTAGGAATTAGTTTCTCTCTCTAGGATTGATAGGGTGAGAGGTGAAATTTATATAATGGATGGAAAGATGATTATCAAGAAAAATGATGTTTTTGTTGTAAAGACCAAAATGATTGGCAATATGTACCAACTTGATCTTGGTAATTAAATGAAAAGACCATTTGCTTATGATGAGTGTTTTAATATTTAGCGTAAAAGGCTTGGTCATATTGGTCATGAGAAATTAAATAGATTAATGAGACAAAATGTTATCCCTTATCTAGAAAAGGAAACTTTCAAGTGTGTAACTTGCTTAAAAAGAAAATTGCATAGAAAATCATTTCCTAAAGGTAAAAAAGCTCAAAATTTACTTGAAATTGTTCATACCGATATATGTGGAAAATTAAAACTCAAAAGTATAGGTGGAAGTGAGTATTTTATTACTTTTATAGATGATTATTCTATATATTATTAAACTTACTTAATTTCTCATAAAGATGAAGCACTACACAAATTTAAAAAATATAAATTAGAAGTTAAAAACCAATTAAATAGAAAATCAAGATTCTTAGAAGTGATAAATGAGGAAAATATAGATTCAATGAATTTAGTGTGTTTTGTAATAACAATGGAATAGTTAGGCAAACCTCTTTGCCTTACATCCCTCAACAAAATGGAATGGCCGAGAGAAAGAATAGAACTTTAATAGATATGGCCAATTTTACGATTCAAGAAGCCGGTCTAGAATATCAATTTTGGGGGGAAGCTATCATAGCGGCAACATAGATATTAAATAAAGTGCCTTCCGAATCAACTAATGTAACACCTTTTGAATTATGGTTTGATAGAAAACCCAACCTATACCACATCAAGGTATGGGGCTCTATATCACATGTTCATATTCCCCGTGATAAGAGGAACAAGCTAAGACCCAAAACTATAAAGTGTATATTTGTGGGATACTCAAGTGACTCTAAGGGTTATAGATTTTATAATAATGAATCTAAAAAAATTGTTGAACGTAGAGATGCTTACTTCTTTGATGATGTTGAAACATCAAAGGTAAAAGAAGCTAAAATTGTAAAACAAAATGAGGAAAAAGAAGAACCTCAAAATCCTAACATAATTTAATGTAGGAAGCTCTTCTCAAATTGATTACACTAGATCATTTGAGCCGAGAAGAAGTACTAGGGAGATTAAAAGACTTAGTTATTTAGATGATTATGTATATTATAATGAAGTACCATGTAATTTTAAGAATGCTATTAGTTCATTTGAAGCAGTGAGTTGGATGGAAGCTATGAGGATTGAATATGAGTCTTTAATAAATAATAAAACATGGCTATTAGCAAGTTACTTACAAATAGAAAAACAATTGGTTGTAAATGGGTATATTCAAATAAGCTTAATTATGATGGAATTGTTAATAGATATAAAGCAAGATTGTTGACTAAATGGTTTAATAAAAAAAGAAGGCATTGACTACAAAGAGACTTTTTTCACCTGTAGCTAGGAAACCTTCCATTAGAATAATATTAACCATAGCTAATCATTATGCTTTTAAGATTAATCAAATAGATGTTAAAACTGCTTTTCTAAATGCAAAATTAGAAGAAGAAATTTATATATCTCAACCTGAAGATTTTGAATGTGAAGATCAAGAAAATAAAGTATGCAAGTTAATTAAATCATTATATGGTTTAAAACAATCCTCAAGACAATAGCATTTGATATTCTCACGTACACTTAGAGAATAGGGATTTAAGAATATCATTACAGATTATTGTGTATACACTAAGAACAGTGGGGGTATTCATTTAATTTTGGTTCTATATGTCGATAATATAATCATAACATAAAATGATTGAAAAGTCATTGAGGAAGGTAAGATGTGGTTGTCTTCTAAATTTGAGATGAAACATATGGGACATGTTAATTAGGTTCTAAGAATTAAAGTTTCTAGAAACAGAAATAAAAAATTATTATATCTTTACCAAGAGCAATATAATCTTAAAGTACTAAAAAAATTTAGAATGGTGAATTCTAAACCCATGGCTACCCCAATTGATAAAAGTTGTAAATTAACAAAAGGAATATGTCCTACGATTAATAAAGAGAAGGAAATCATGTAGGATTGTCCTTATGCACAGGCTGTATGGTCACTTAATTATTTGATAAATTGTGTTAGACCTGATATAGCTTATGCAGTTGGGGTTGCTAGTAGACATATGATAATGCTGCTATTGAGCATTGGAAACTAGTTAAAAGAATATTTAGATATCTTAAATGGACACATGATTATGGCTTATATTATAGTACTAAGGATTTAATCCTTGAAGGATATAACGATGTTAATCTAGGAGGTGATGTTAATGAATATAGATCAACTTCTAGATGGTTATTTACTTTGGGTGGGACATGTGTCTCATGGGGTAGTATGAAACAAAAGTGTATCTCACACTCTATTATGGAAGTAGAGTATATTGTATTGCATCATGCTTCAAAAGAGAATCTTCTTAAGGCAATTTCTTAGTGAAATGACACTAGCCAAATATGGGTATGAGCGTACAATTATATATTGTGATAATCAAGCGGCAATAGCCATTTCAAAATACCCAATGTATCATGGAAAATCAAAGCATATTAAGAGGAAATATCACTCTGTAGAATTTGTAGCAAATAAGGAGGTAGAAGTTAACTATCTTCCTACACAATTGATGGTTGTTGATCCAACAAAGGGTATTAATATTGACCCATTTGAAAGGAGTGTGGCTGCCATGGGACTTAAACGAATTTATAGACTATCATAATTGATGCCTTAGTGGCATGTTAGAGCATTTATGAGCTAGTTGATAAGTCTTTGTGACTATGAGATTTCATGGGTAGCCTATGCGGCACTGTGATGATTATAGCTTTTATGATAGGGTGCAGTTTGCATACGGATGCATTTGTAGGTGTAGAGGTACGGTGCACCTACAAATTTGATTATGGTACATAATTTTGATGTAAAATATTGTTTGGACTATCTCAAAATCTATGTTTATATCTAATTATAAAATTTTAAATTTCAAAACTGGTCAAAATCAAGTAGATCTATAAACATATGAAAATATTGGAAATGGACGGTGTAGATAATATGTTGTAAAATGCATTATTTCTGAGACTTAAATTTTTTTTATTTTTCTTCGTCATACATCTTGATGTCGAGATGATCAATCAAAAAAAATTTCAATATTAAAACTACCTTTTCTATGATTTTTTAGGGGCATCCGTAGCTCCACAGTATAAGGTTGCATCCGTATACAAACTTTTTTCTTTATGATATTACCCGCCGTTGTGGCATGGATGCCTTTGTGGCATATGTTTGAGCCTCCGATGGTAGAAAGGTTAGGTCATTTGACCTTTAGTGGTTTATTATGTAATGAAAATCCCTCAGAGGGATGTAGCCACAAACCACCGCCAACTGGCGTGCATCTGCACATGTTTTGCTACTATCCCCAATTAGAGGGAAGTGATGTGCTAGTGGTTATCCGGACAATTGAGAATCTCTTAGTGAGATGCATCTCTTTGTGAGATTTTGTGGGGACTCTCTGCACCGTTGGAATGCCACCACATGTGATGGGTGCATGTATGGCATAACAGTAGAGGGTCTTCATTACTATTTGTTTCTGGATACGTAGTAGAGAGATTATGTAGATCTAGAGACAGACATAAAGTTCATGAAGTGGCTGATGATCACACAATGCGTCACGACTATGATGAGTGTGGGAAAGTGTGTGGTTGATGTCATAGAGTGAGTGGCTAGTATGTGTCGATAAATCGATCGTCCAGCTCAAGGGACCACGATTGACCTCCTTGCTTCAATAGATGGATGTTTTATTAAAGTCAAAACCACGTTGAAAACAGTGTGTGAATGTTAACCGTGGGTTTTTTTCATGCATTTAGGAGCAGTTTTGAAATTAAGATAACTATTTTATTTATTTTTATTTAATCACCAAAATAACTCAATTTTCACTTGGCCCATATTTTTCCATGTTTCCAAAGGCTCATCAACTATTTCCCTTTCTAACTGTTGAAACAAGGGAGTCATATACATTAAAGAAGGGTTTGGGAAGTTAGGTATGATGCACTTCTCATTTTCTCTCAACATCATTGTTCCCTCTCTCTTTCACTCAGCATTTAGAGGCTCTTTCAACCCAAGTGTGTATCTATAGCCTTGCAAGGGACACCCAAATTATCTATTGTGAAACCATCTCGCTCCAGTTTTATTGTTTTTCTCTCGCTACAAAACTATTAATATCTTCTTAATCCAGATTTTCAACAAAGTTTGGGTTGTTTATGATGCTCTTAAAGGTGGATGTACTTGTTCTATACAAGTCCTATCTTGAGCACTTTAGTGAGTTCGTTCCATACTTTATTTTACTCAACTTAATATGATTTTTTACTAAAATAACGTATGAAATTGATGATAATAGATTGAATATCCAAATTGATTTGATTAACTTTTGTTGAAAATACATGTTTATGCTTATCATATGATTGAAAATATATACATTGGAAGTGTTTAACTATATATTCAAGTGAGATATAAATGTGAACTTGATTTAAATTTGATTACATATTAATCCATATTAATAGCCAACTTTAATTGATTTAAATTTGATTGCATATTAATCCATATTAGTAGCCAACTTTAATTGATCCTAGAGATTGTTTGTATCAGTTATATAAATATATATGGGGAAAGCCCTAGCAATGTGCAATGGACGCGGTTTCTATGCAGCCAGCCCACATATTGTAGAAATACGAAATACGGGCTTACAATAAATATATTTTTTAAATATAATTTGATTTTAATTTTTAGAGAACATATAATATTTAACATGGAGACTATGAATATGAAAAAAAAAAACTATAAATAATAATTATATTAAAAAAATATATGGACCGTTAGTTACAGTTGTTTTTAAATGGACCACCCATTTACATCCATCTTTAAAATTGATGTTTTATACCTCTGAACCGCATATTGTAGAAATACAGTCCAGCCCGCATGAAACAATTTTCCATATATAGTAGCACCTCAAAACTGATACAAAATTCAACTATATACAACAAACGTCAACACAGAAGTTCTCATGTTCCTAATTCAGGTCTTCAGAGACGTCAACACAGGAGTTCTCCCAGTTCCGTATTTCAGGTCTTCAGAGGCATTTTTCGGCCCGTCTTGCAGGGCAAAATCTGCGCATGAAGTTTGAATAGGATAGGGCTTACATCGCCATCTACGAAATAGGGGCACGGCACAAAAGCAGTTTCAATATGGGATCTACCCGTGAGAGAACCGACAGGAAAGATAGATTAAAGCTAGCTAGCGCAAAACCAAAATAAAACCAACAAAATGGTCATACCCTGGTTAGAACAGAGTCCAACTCAAACTATTGGGGAAAAGACGGGGGCCACAAGAAGTCATCCCACCAAGCAATACGCCAATACAATAGATACATTTAACAGAGTAATAAAAATTGTTTAATCACATTTAAAATTATAAGGGGCACAAGAAGTCATCCCACCAAGCAATAAGCCAAATACAATGGATACATTTAACACAGTAATAGAGATTGTTTAATCACATTTTAAATTAAAAGAAACTTCTACCAGGTCAGGTAATTGCACAAGAATGAAGAAAATGCCCTCCCCCTCATTGTTCAGCCCCAGCAAAATGGAACATAGAAATACACCGTTTCTATATACACGAGACAGACTGAAATGGGGGTTCCATTACTGTAACACGGCAAACACTAGGGGCGTATAAATCACCAGCAGGTTACCACTACATGGTAGAGAACTACTCTTTTCACTCTTTGTTGTCAGAAGAACGGTCCTTCTTTTGACCACCAAGAATACGAGAGATTTGCAAGCCTCTGCTGAAAGCTTGGTTGAAGAGCATACGGGTTTGGAACTCGGATACAAATGGGAACCAGGCGAGGAAGGCAATGGGAGTGAAAAGGAGCAGACCTATCACAATCTCATATCCACGAGCAAGCGTGCGCACTGACCCCCAGAACCCCGCTCTGACCACGAGTGGCTTGAGTGCTTGCGCAATCTGTGAGAGAGAGAGAGAGAGAGAGAGATTTCATCAGCTGCTCAACAACCCATACCGTACAGTACTAGATCGAGAGAGAGCACAAAAGCAAATCAACTGTTTCAATAATTGTCATATTATACTGAGTGGAGCTACTCAATAACCAGCAACATACAATACTAGATTGAAAGAAGAGAGTACCGCAGCTAATCAACTACATAACAATTGTCAAAATACATTCTTCAAAAAACAACTGTCAAAATACACTTCGTTGAAAGAAAAACAGATTGATTAACAGTCATATTTCCTAGGTTGTTAGATAAGAACGTATTAATCAATGTTTAACATTTCTATAAAATGTACCAGATTGCTCGTGCATGAGCTTGTGTGATGTGCACGTGCATGTGCACATGTGCGTGCAGTAATGGAAGGTGTAACAGTTTCTTGCATACCAAGAGTAAGCCCCACCCACTGGGCATGAAGGCAAGGAAGCAGACGAAAATGTCTTGGAAAGTCATGTGGGGGATGAGTATTAGGGTAATGAGGATGGTGAGGAAGGTCATGAAGATAAAGAACTTTATCAGTCTGAATATCAGCTGAAACTCTGCACTGAACCTCCGCCGTCCGACTGACACAGTCTGCACAACAAAACCAATGAATCTTGTTAACATAGATAACAAAACAAGATGACAAAGCCTGCCGAACCTATAGATAACGGTAGGCTCATTCCCTCCTACTCTCTCCCTCATTCATGCAGACAAGCAGCTTCTGCATTTCGTTGTCCTAAGTGCAGGTGGGCATTTGGAAACATATGCATATAAGGTCAACCTGAGCACCATATAATTTAAAGTGCTGCTACCTCTATAATTCTACAGCAAATCACATTAGAGGATCTTCTAGCTTCCGTTCATTTGATAATTTTTATGTTCTATAATTCCAAGTGCTGTCTTGTGTCATACATGCCGATGGAGGTTCAAAGGTAGTTTCTGTAATGCTCCAGGGTGTGACTACAGTTATCTTTGCAATCATGCTTTACAATGTATGCCATAAGCCTATCATATTGAGACATGCCTGCATGTGCCCGCATGCACATGCATAGGGGGAATGTAGGGAACAGATAAGAGATTTATTACCTTCATCACTAACAATATCCCAATGATCACAAGCCATGAACCAACATAAACCTGCAAATTAAAGGAAAGTGCATTAATAATAAGTGAAAAGAACCTTGCCAAGTGCACCCTAATCAAACCAGACCACATCAAATAAACCTTAATCCAATACAAAGTATTAGCATACTGATTTACTTATGAGATATTATTTGATTAAATTACACTTGAAACCTTTCCATTTTTATTTATTGGAGACACTTGTGAGAAAAAACACAAATTTAATAGTATCCTACAAATTATTACCCCAAGATTTTTTTCGGAAGAATTTCAACACTATGAAATGTAAGAAGTGAAAAACCAAAGAAAAGAAGCTTTTCTCTAATGGACCTTATAACAAAAAAGAAACAATATCATATTCCAATGATGTACGGTAGAGGTAATCCAAGCACAGCTGTCATTACTCCATTCTCAACAACTGATCCGCAGCAGAGATTAAGTCAGTGGGCCCAACAAGGAGATTCACAAAGGTAAAATTACTCCCTACTGCCCATCACTGGGAACCAACAGCAGATGCCCCTTTGGAGCAACAAATACCATCCATCCTTCCCCAAAAAATAAACATACGTAAGAAGAATATCCATAGTATCTGGATAGCTTACAAAGATGGTCCAAAACCTTGAAACTAAAAAGCAAGAGAAGCTAAAACGACATTGATAAAAAAACCAACAGGTGCAGGCATGTTTTCATATTGTGAACTTCAAGAACAAAAACAGGTCCCAATGCAGGTGTTCTAAGTATCAGGACAAAGATAAGAGAAATGGTAAACAAATACTAAACACAGTTATACAGCACATACCAAAACATTTCTTGTATTCTTGGTTATGTTTAGGTGATAAACAAGCCCATACTGGTAGAGAAAGAAGCGCAGAGATAAAATAATTTCAGTAGCAAGCCCGCGAATCCCTGAATCCCTCAGATGCTCCTGCTCACTATCCCACCATGATTCCCAACTCTTCTCAGTAGGCACCCCAATACCACCTCGGTTGTTGATCCACTTCTTCCAATCAGTCCAATCATCCACAATCTTTTGCCACTCAAACCCAGAAGGGTTAAAGAGGAAGGGAGCAAAGAGCCAAGTGCCAACCATAAACCACATAGAGAATGTGATCAAGATGTATGCCACTGTGCTATGATATGATGCACCAAAGATTTCGTACACAAGAAGCAAGATCAGCAGCTCAATCCCTTTGACAAAGTGGCTTCGGGAGTACAACCTGCAAATTTTTTTCTTTTTGTAAGTCAAAATTTCTTCCACATTGAGAAAACACACTACAGGACAGCCTTAAAGGACCAATATATATGCGGGCCCCACTCTCTTTAGCATTTGGTGAGGGCCAATATCCGCCAACTCGTATGGAGAACTCAACTTATTAGTGGCGGAGGCAATACTAAAGGCATGTGCTTTGCCTCCATGGCTATTAAGGCAACCCAGTGGCACACTACTTTGAAAAGCATCCAAACAGGCTTTAAGTTACAAGATTGTGTTACAAATTAATCTCAGCTTCATTAATACATGTTATAGACTATTCTGCAGCCCATGTGAAGCAATGTCATTCAAGAAACTTATTTCATTTGTAACATTTATTCAAGGATTAACAGTTACCACAATCCAATATAGTATGGTATATGCTACTCCACCAAATATGCACCAATTGTCCTCCAAATATGCACCAATTGTCAGTTTTCATCTTTTCGATGACAGGAGGCAGAGACCACGTGATTTAGGATGAATGTCCCAGTGGGCCCAGTATGATAGTATCCACACCTGTCATCAGGAATGGACAATTGATGCCGCTTGGTGTACCATATGTCATACTCCAACAATTGCCCTCTTTCCAGACAAATAAGTTACAACTTACATCAATGTATATTCCAAATAATTCACGAACTTAAAAACAATATAATTACAATTGGTATACACTAAGTTATAACAATCTAAGTTACAAACCATACATTTACGTCACAATCATGGGAAAACATGGCAGACTTGTGTATGGCACTCCAAGCTACATCCACATCTTCGTCATCCTCATCGTCAATGGTTGGAGATTAACTATATCCAGTTGGAAGTCCCCTAGGTCCACCAAGTTAACATCCAACAATCCACCAGTGGAAAGTAAAGTTGGATGTAGCATGAAATACCATACAACACAGTCCATTGTACGGCATTACACTAGCCTACTACAACAACATATAAGAAATCACAAAGATGGTGCTAGAACCTGTAGTTTTCTGCAAACTTGGCATGGAAGACCACAAAGCCACGGCCTGTTGCTCTATACTTGGCACCTCCATGAAGCAAGGTCCTTCCATAATAATGGGTTTTAGTCCCCAGGGAGAATGTAAAAAACACAGGTGCCAATTGCAGTTGCATCAACACAAAATCGCTCAAAGCATTTCGGAAGCCCCTCTCTAACCCAATCTCCATCATCATGGGCAACGCCATCAAAAACCCTAGCTGCACAAAGGACTGAGAAGCAAGGGCCACTTGAACAGACGTGCTACTTTGTGCAGACGCTTGCCTGATCATTGCCTTTTCAAGCCCACTAAGAACAAGATAAAGGCGACCATACAAGAAGGCATAGACAGTGAGCACCGTAATCTGAGAGTTGAAACAAGAACCCGAGTTAGATATCCCAAGTACTGATGCTCAAAACGATTGGAATAGGATATCGTACTGCCTATGGTTTGCATTACACAGGTAGAGCATCCATAATGACCCTTCTCAAGACCAAAATGGACATGAACCACGTGAGGACAATCACCATGAAACTACAACTCATCTCCAGCAAGTATCGTGTGAATGGACAGTAAATGCCCAGCGGTGCAGCAAATATAAAATTCGTGCACAATATATGGAAATGCATACAATAAGACCATTTCTTTTTGGTATTACAAGGTCTCAATCATTTTTTACCGTAAGATGCAAAATCGGGTGGCCGGAGATGTATCATTGACTGGGCACAAAGTCCAAAATAAAATTTCTCAAATGTTGTGACACACTTCAATCAGTCGGATTTCACATCCACTGGATAAAAGTGATTGTGACCTCTTTGTACCAAAAGTAAATAGTGTATTAGTGTTATAGCATATACAATCCCATAATATATTCTTCAAGTTGGTAACCATCAGAAAAGAGGGTCAGCAGGCACTGTACCAGAGTACTAAAGTAGAAGCCCACAGTGGTGAAATAACATGAGAGCATCCGGAAGAAATCGAAACGGTGTCCTAGACGATATATATCCCGGCTCAGGGTCTGCTCACCATTTCCATTGGCTATCTTTGCCTCAAACATAGAGATCTGATTCAGACCCACATCTCGCCCTTTGCCAACTTGCATGTATTCATGATGAGTTACATTGCCTTCACGGAGTGTTGAATTGAAGCCTGTATAAGTCACAAATGAGTAAATTATATAAAGATTACTATCAAAAAACAAATCGTAAGCATAAATATACACAATAGACAGTGGAAAACCACAGTCCACCTGAGCTATTACTGTTCCGTGAAATGATGGAGATAGTAAGATTCACCAGAACATGACATGGACCCTAATGGTGGCTTCCACCTTCCTATCTGTCAGAGATCACATTGGACTATGGTTTTCCAATAGATAATGAAAACCATGGTCCACTGGATTTACAATATACTTTCCCTCAAGGAAAGCTAAAATACATGACATTAAATTTGAACAAGATAAGAGAAAATCTACCAGAAAGACTACAGCTCAAAACCAAGAACGTACCTGCAAAAATGTCTTCACTCAGGTTGATGGTTTTTGAGGCTTTGCTCACTCCTCCCCTTGTGAGATGAAACAATCTATCGAAGACATCTGGATGACCATAGTGAAATCGCACCCTAAGCAAAAAACAAGATGTATACAGTGTCAGATTACCTACAATTTTATCAACTCTAATAACCTTTAAGTTCAAAAATAAAAGTTCCTTAAGTTCAAGAAAGCAACTTGAACATTTTTTTTATCATATCAGCAGCTATGATTATACTACATTATATTGTAGTACTAATCCACTAGAATACAGACTTCTTAAACTTCATCATATCCATGAATTTTCTTTTAGTTCTGAATATGGTTTTGAATGGTTATGATTTATAATTTTCATTTACATAAATAAGAATGGTTAAGTGGTAAATGAAACAAGTTGGATGAATGACTTGCAATAAAAATAAAACAAATGGATAAAGGTTAAGGATCAAGTAATTCCATTGAATGAGTGGATGGCTTTATTTTTGGGGAATTTTGCTAGGGACCATCATTTTTTATTTGTCAAAAAAACAAATTATCCTTTTCCACTTGAACTAAAACGCTTACGATACATAAGGATCAAGTGATTCCATAGAATGAGTCGATGGCTTTATTTTTGAGGAATTTCCCTAGGGACCATTTTTTATTTTTCAAAAAAAAAAAAATCTCCAATGCCACTCAAACTAAAATGCTTAAGCTTGTTTAGTCATAGATTTAGATATATGATACATTTCACATAGATTATAGGAAGCAATACCACCAAAACAAAATTTCAGCCATGACAGTGAATTTGTCTATAGGCAACAGGAATAAGCCAGATTTCCAACAGAACCTATAATGCACCTTGTATATATGTTAGAGCACTTGACGGCAGTGAAAGTTATGATCTACGATACATTTCACACAGAATATTGGAAGCAAAACCAGCAAAACAACATTTGAGCCACGACACTGAATATTGTGCATAGGCGACAGGAGTAAGCCAGATTTCCAGCAGAACTTATAATGCACCTTGAAAACATTAGGGCACTTGACGGCAGTGAAAGTCAATTGACTTCCACCAAATTTCTTTAGGATTCAATAACTTCGAAAATCAATGAAAAGAAATTTTTCATACCCAGTGCAAGTATAGAGTAGAGTACTCGGATCCAACATCCTCTTTTTTTCTACTCATATCCAACATCTCATTGTCTATGTTTATCCAAGTCCAATGGTTGCTATTTTTAAAGCCAACCTATTTCTTACCGTGAAAAGTTAACTCCACTGCCCTTGATAAGTATGGATGTTGGATGCTGAGTAGGTGATGAAGATCATAGCACAAGAAGTAGCCACGAGTATCTTCTTTTGGAGTGACATATTCTTCCTAATTCTAGCTCATATTTGGAGGATGAAAACCCGAGGAAGGCTTCCAAGAAGAGCAAGAAATAGTATGGGTATTTCTTTTTAGTTATTTGAGGCTATTTTGGATGTTTTTATGTATTTATTTCATTGTTAGAACAGTTAGGGACCTTTTAGATATTTTAATTAAAGTTAGGGAGTTTAGTTTAAGTTATGCTTAAGTTAGGACCTTTTGTTCAAAAGCTAAATTGTATGGACAAATACTGTCTAAAACAACAATTTTTCAATATAAATAATGACATGGATGAGCTGGAGAGTCATTCATGTATTCGTCTTTAAGAAAAGAAAGACTTTGTCTTGTAAAAGAAGCCTAAGGCTTGAGCCCTAGATAGGAGAAAACCCTAGGGTTTCTCCAAAATTGTGTGCCTCTTATTAATTTTTCTAAGTTTCTTCAAGTTCTCCTACATCAATGGTATCAGAGCTTGCGATCCACACGAAGTACTGTAGCAAGTACAAAAGTAATGTAGCAGGTACGGCAGTTGCTGTAGCAGTACGGAATTTACTTTAGAACCATTTTTTTTGGTGCACTAGGTCAACAAAAAAGAGGGGAAATTATAGTTGGCTCTAGGGTTAGCAGATTTCGGTCGAAGTTTTGCCAAAAACAACCTAAATTTTGCTGATTTCAACCACTTTTGTTGATTAGTTGCCTAGGGTTTGTGATTTCGTGAACCCATGGCAGCAAGAAGGGGCGGTAGAAGGGGATTTTCGTGGACCCGCTCCATGATCCTAGAGATCAGATAATTGAAGAACTTGAAAGACAAGTTCAGCAGTTGACACAACAATCCACGATCCTCAATAATTGGGCAAAACGTTCATCTTTCAGCCCAAGAGGATCTCGAATACAACTCTTTTCACCATCACACTTCACGTGTGGAGTCGAGTGATGAAGATAGCTACCGGAGACCAAGACGTGAGGAGCGTCACTCTAGGAATGTCAATTTGAAGGTGGATATAACTGATTTTGACAGTAAGCCTCAAATCGAGGAGTTTATAGATAGGTTAAATACAGTAGAAAGGGTTTTTTATTACAAGGAGGCACCTGAAAATAAAAGGGTAAACATTATTGCCATAAAATTGAAAAAAGGTGCTTCGGCATGGTGGGCACAACGTAGGGCTAGAAGCGAGAGGATGGGAATACATGGGAGAAGATGAAAAAGAAATTAAAAGAAAAATACCTGCCTGAAAATTATTTACAATCCCTCTATCACAAGATGAAGAATCTTCATCAAGGTGAAAAGAGTGTAGAAGAGTATACCGATGAATTTTATGAGTTGATGGCTCGCAGTGATGTGGTTGAAAGGGAAGAACAATCCTTAGTTCGTTATGTTGGTGGACTAAGATCGTCTATACAAGATGTAGTGGTTTTACAGCGGTATTGGACCTTAGATGAGGCTCACAACCTCGCAATTAAGGTTGAAGCTCAACTGAGGCGTCCATCATCAAGGTGGGCTGTAAGCTAGGGTGGCCCAAGTGGCCGTGGAGGAGAATTTAAGAGAAAAGGTGAAAGTTTTGTGGGTGGACAGACCTCACGTCCTGCTAGTCTATCAAAACAATAGGAAATTGTGGTTCGGGCTGGTTCTAGTTGCCCAAACAACAGCACCATAAAATGCTTGAAGTGTTCGGGGATTGGACATGTCTCTTCTCAATGCCCGAATAGAAAATTTGTGGCCCTTGCTGAGCAGGTGTTCGAGGACAGCAAACTATCTTTTGATGGGGACCTTATTTATGATGAAAAGCCCAAGGAGAAGAGCCTGAAGTAACCTTTAGTGACCATGGGGAGGCTTTGGTGATCCGACGCAGCATGGTGACACCCAAGGTTGTAGATGAGATAGATTGGTTGCGCACTGATATTTTCCACACTAGATGCACGGCCTATGGGAAGGTTTACAATCTTATCATTGATGGGGGCAGCTGTGAAAATATTGTTTCTCAGGAGATGCAGACAAGCTAAAGTTGAAGATAGAGAGCCATCCAAAACAATACAAGATAGCTTGGTTCAAAAAGGGAAATGAGGTAATAGTTTCTAAGCGCTGTCTATTTTCTTTTTCTATTGGAAAGCATTATAAAGATGAGGTGTGGGGTGATGTTGTGCCTATGGATGCATGTCATTTATTATTGGGTAGACCATGGCAGTATGATAGACATACCATACACAATGGATTTAAAAACACTTATTCCTTTGTCAAAGATGAGATAAAGGCGGTTTTAGGCATCTAAGAAGGAAAGTGCTTCCAAATCAGATGAAGGGTGTGCTAGCCTTCTTTCTTTGGCTGAGTTTATGGAGGGATTGGAAGAGTCAAGGATGGTGTTTGCAGTGGTTCCAGTGGAGGAGCAGCCTATTAGTTCGGTTCCACCACAGTTAGAGCCCTTAATGAGGGACTATAGTGATATCACTCCATATGAGCTACCAGAGGGTTTACCACCCATGAGGGACATCTAACATCACATCGACCTCATTCCTGGGCCTAGCCTATCAAACAGAGCCCAAAGGAGAGAGAGATCACAGAGCTTCTAAATAAGGGGTTCATACGAGAGAATATGAGCCCTTGTGATGTCCTGGCTTTGTTGATGCCTAAAAAGGATAGGACTTGGCACATGTGTGTGGATAGTAGGGCCATTAACAAGATCACAATCAAGTACTGCTTCCCAAATCCACGCCTAGATGATATGTTAGATATGTTGGTTGGTGCTAATGTATTTCAAAGACAAATTTGAGGAGTGGGTACTATCAGATCTTCATTCGACCTGGCGATGAGTGGAAGACTGCATTCAAAACACGAGAGGGCCTTTATGAGTAGTTGGTGATGCCATTTGGTCTCTCCAATGCGCCCAATACTTTTATGAGGGTGAGATGAATCAAGTGTTCAAGCCTTTTATTGGAAAATTCGTAGTGGCATACTTTGATAATATTCTAGTGTACAGCATTGGTGAGCAAGTGCATATGGAGCACTTGTGGGTGGTGTTTGACTCGCTATGGGAACAATAATTGTATTTGTATCATAAAAAATGTGAATTCATGACAGATAGCCTCATCTCTCTTGGCTATGTTCTTTCAGCTGGGGAAATCAAGGTTGACCAAGGAGTTAGCAGTTATCAGGGACTAGCCTACCCCTACTATAGTTCATGATGTTCGCAGTTTTCATTGGTTCGCTACTTTTTATAGGAAGTTTGTCAAAGGCTTCAGTTCGATCATAGCACCCATCACAGATTGTCTGAAGAAGGGGGGATTTGTATGGACTGCTGAAGCAGAGAAAAATTTTCAGTTGGTGAAGCAGAAGATGACTGAGGCACCCATGTTGGCTCTTCCGGACTTTGATAAAGGCTTGGAGTTGGATTGTGATGCTTCGCATGTTGGAATCAGTGTAGTGTTGAGCCAAGATGGTCGCCCTATTGCCTTCTTCAGCGAGAATTTGAATGATACCCGCCGATGCTATTCTACTTATGATGTGGAGTTCTATGCTATTATTCAAGCCTTAAGGCATTTTGACGCCATTACCTGATTCAACGGGAATTTATTTTGTTCTCATATCATGAAGCATTGAAGTATAATAAGGGCAACATAAACTAAATTAACGACATGCTCGATGGGGAGCCTATTTGCAGGAGTTTACTTTTGTTATTCGGCACAAGGAAGGCATTCAGAATAGAGTGGCAGATGCTTTGAGTAGAAGGTCAACTCTATTAACTACCATGGCGATTACTATTATTGGGTTCGAATTTATGAAGGATCTTTATGTAGATGACGACGACTTAAGGGAGATATGGGACCGGTGTTACAGTGGAGTTCGTGGGGATTTTCTCATTCAAGATGGATTGCTCTTCAAGGGAAACAATCTTTGTATTCCTGCGGGTTCCCTTAGAGAAACCCTAATAGCAGAGCTTCATGGGGGAGGTCTTGGTGGACATTTTGGTCAAGACAAAACCATAGTATTGGTGGAGTTTAAATACTACAGTGTTCGCAATAGATCTACTGGTAAGAGTCCTTTCGGGTTGGAATATAGGAAAAACCCTACTCATTCGCTTGACTTGGTTCCTGTCCAAGCCAATGGGGAGGATCATGCTACTGTTGAGGACTTGGTTGAACAAATGAAAGAAGTGCATGAACAATTGTGTGCTAGTCTAGAAGTGCATGAAAAACCAATACGTCCAAATACAAGGACGCAGCGGATAAGCATTGCCGTTTCAAGGAGTTTAACGTGGGAGATTGGGTAATGGCGTATCTAAGGAAGGAATGACATCCGGTAGGAAAATACAGCAAGCTGAATGATCGCAAGGCAAGACCATCCAAGATTTTGAAGAAGATGGACAGCAATGCTTACAAAGTCGCTTTGCCTTCACACATGGAGACTTCAGACATCTTCAACATTGTTGATCTGTCAGAGTATCATGGTATGGAGGTGCATGAAGATGAAGATATGAACTCGAGGGCGAATTCTCCTCAACCAAGGGAGAATGATGAAGATCATAACAAAACAAGTAGCCACAAGTATCTTCTTTTGGAGCGACATATTCCTCCTAATTTTCGCTCATATTTAGAGGATGAAAACCCTAGGTGGGCTTTCAAGAAGAACAAGACGAGCAAGAAATATTATGGGTGTTCCTCTTTAGTTATTTGAGGCTATTTCATATGTTTTTATGTATTTATTTCATCGCTGGAACAATTAAGGACCTTTTAGATATTTTTATTAAAGTTAGGGAGTTTAGTTTCAAGTTATGTTTAAATGACCTTTTGGTCAAAAGTTAAATTGTATGGACAAATATTGTCCAAAACAATACTTTTTCAATATAAATAAGGGCATGGATGAGCTGGAGAGTCATTCATGTATTCGTCCTTAAAAAACGAAAGACTTTGTCTTGTAAAAGAAGCCTAAGGGTTGAGCCCTAGATAGGAGAAAACCCTAGGATTTCTCCAAAATTTTGTGCTTCTTGCTGATTTTTCTAGGTTTCTTCAAGTTTTCCTACATTAGTAGGAGTACCCGAATATTAGTAGAAAGTATAGAATCAGTTCTCACCGACGAATAGGAGAATTTTAGTTCTGCAATCATATATTTGTCCCTCTTACTATCAGGTGGAATTACAGGACAATAATTTTGGAAAATTAGAACAGTACATCCATTTTGCAAGGCTGATAAACAAGGAAACATATTGTAAACCACAATTCCATATCTTCAAAATATTTCCGGAGGCAGGCAGGTCACCAGTATATCATTATCGCAAGTGTTAAAACTCAAGAGCTTACTTCAATGGGTTTGCTAGCAATCTTTGTCCAATAGTAACAAAACTGGTCTCTTGATTTGACATGAACCAGGCAAGTGAAGAAACACTGCAGAAGTCACAAAACGAACAATAAGCCATATTGTATCTAATAAGGAAACTGTATTTCATTTTTTTTAGTTTTGAGAAAAAATACTATATGCATCATGGCCCATGAAGTCCACAGTTATGAGAAGTCCATGGTCAAGACAGACATCACAGTCCAATTCATAGATTTGATTATAATAGAGAGTGGAACCAACAAGAACATGACATGACTTCAAAGAGGGGACCACTGTGTCTCCATCACCATCCAACCCATCAATTTGACGGTGATGACCCTCATGACCACAGGATTCCAAAGGTCATGTAGTATTTTCCATGTGATTATACCATCTGACAAATTCAATTGCTGACCAAAACCATTAAGCTATCAACTGAACCCAAATACAGAGGGTAAAAACAAAAAAAACCTTCCAGTAAATATATGCTCCCTAAGCCCAAGGATGGTTGGTTGTCTCACACCATGATGTTTCAGAAATTCTTCCAATAAATTTCTCATTTTGAAGGCTTCCTCCAAGTAGTTATCCTGTAGTAGAGTAGGCACGAAACAGAATCGCTATTAAAATACATTCCATTAAGAGATATGAAAATGTGTTCATATTCAAAAAGAGAAGATCATGGCACAATTTCAGACCTGATTCATATCAATGGTTTGCAAACCTTCACCACGTGTGAAAATAATAGCATGATTCTGGTTTTCTGGCTTTCCTTCACCAATCATAGCAGGGCCTGGAAGCTTAATGCGATAGATCACCTGTACAAGATAATTAATATCCATAGCAATTAGCTTTGGAAAATACCACATACAAAAATGCAGTGCATGACATCCAACTAGATTTTCTAAATCTGGTCCCCTACACGTGGTGATGCCCATCATTCTGTTCTTATTAAACTTATACTGCATATGGGAAGTGCTTCCAAGGCATTATTTCTCTTTCATGGTTAAAATGATGCAGTGGTTAACAGACAATGATTTGCAAGCACCTTAGAATGGGTCTGCCACACAAAACACTTCTCCTAGCCTATGTTATTTAATAGTGGAATAAAGAAAACCTAATAAAATCTCTTTACTCCGACTCTTTATTCCAAGTGTGCTTTTTACAATGAAGGGCCGACCTATATCTCATCAAAACTAGCCAAAAGTTATAGTTTTCAACTTATACTGGTTTCTTTCCAAGAGTTCACCAGTCATAGAATAAAATCATTGGTATAACACATTCACTACATATAATTAAACTTTGTATTCATTCAACTGATAAATCAGTGAAGAATAGAACTTTGTAGGTCTTAACATCTAACAAGTGAAACTGCATTTACCTGGTCCAACTGTTGCTCCTGGTCCTGAGAGGGTACGGCCTTCACTAAAGCCGAGTAATAGACCTTCTCGGTAGCTGTCTTGGATTTACCGGGGCAAGGTTCTTCAACTTCATCAATGTAAGCTACACGGAGGGCTGGATATCTAGACAAAAGCAAAGCCCCACATAGTTGAAAATAATCATGAACAACGGCAAAGCAAGAGTCATCCATATTGTGGCAATTAGCTCCTTTTTATGATATTTTTGAAATATGACGAGGCTTAATAATCATTTTTGTGCATAGAGAGAACTAAACAGTATAGGCTGATTCATTAGCTGAGAGGATACATAGGCTGGCACCATTTATAGCGCATCCACTCTACAAACACTATTTCCACTTTTGTGGTTTTCTTTTGTGTGTATAAATTCGACAACTACAAAGATCTTGTACATGAAATTTCAATATAATAATAAAGCCACTAATCAAAAAATAATAATGAATAAAAGATCATGCAAAGGAATTTTCAAATATAGTTTCTAAGGGTTTTCAAAAGACGCACTTCACCATAAGCCTTAGAATATCCTGTGCACGTGGGTCACCAGAACGCTTTTGAATTCCATATTGCTGGCATGAAACCACGTAAGTGAACTTCATATCGGCAACAGCAAGACAGTGTGCCCACAACGAGCGTCCAATGTTTTTTTGTTCTTCTGGTTCAACTGCCTTGTAACCTTCCAAAATATCTGGCAGCAAAAATATTATTTAGAGCATGTAATATGTACCCTTCAGAAGCTGCACATGCTTACAGATCAACATTATGAAAAAATACATTCTAATCTGACAGACAAGGAAAAACCATAGTCTAACTGAACACAACTTTCCAATCATCAAACAGTGATGCAGAAAGTGGGACCCACAGGTATATGACATGACCCATTGGTGGGCCTCACATTTTCGCCATTATCGTCCATCCATTGATCGAATGGTCATGACCCCAAGAACTATGAATGATCCAGTCTGTTACACTATAATATGCTTATCTAATAAAAAACCCACATCCCATAGCGCATTTGCTGACCTTCTTTTTTGGCTGTATCCAGAAAAGATTGCAGCTCCAGAGCCTTTCGATAATACATCATTCCCCTAACTGCCAAACGTGATAACAACATAGCTTAGCAACGAGTGCGAAGACCACAATATGCACCATCTGTACTATTTGTACACAAGCAAGAATTGCCATGTTTCCAAATCAAGTGAATTGAATATTGATACCTGTTTTCGTCAATGTTTGGCCCCTGTAGGATGCCCACAATCTGAGCTCCTCCTCAAGGCCCTCAGTATTCCTAAGTTCTTCTTCAGATTTGCATCCCACTCGCTCAAGAAAATTGGTCCATTCATCTGAACAATAAAAAAGCAAAGGACAGATGGATAAATAAGTCCTAAAACAAAACAGTCAGCAAATGCATCAAATTTTCTCAGATGCTTAATGTATATCAAACCTGGATAAATTTTTTGCAGGTAGAAAAGGATAGAAACACCATCTTCATTAGGCTCTTTGAGAGCAGGTATAGAGAAAAGGACATCTTCTGTGTAATATGGGGTTAAAACACTGCTCCAGAAAGACACATTATCAGGACATCTCCTACTGTTCAAAAGCAATAGGGACACAAATATCCATTTGGGTAAAATCTTAGAGTTTTGACGACAGGCCCCTTCCTACAAAGTTACTAAAAATCCCTGTCATAATATCATACTAGAACACATGTATAACGCATATGAAAAACACAACAAATACAAAACATTTACAGAAGAACCTGTTCCACATCCTCTTTAACACAACATACCTAAACGAGAGCATGTTACGAACTTTGGGTGCAGGTGGCATGTACATAAATAAAGAGTTAGTGAAGAAAGTAATTCGCCTTTTTGCTTCTAAGTTGGAAGGCACATCCATGGCAGATTCCTTCTCGGTCAACAGTAGATGAAGCCTTTTGATCTGAGAAATTGGAACAGTAAGACCTCCAAGCGATGTCGACACCTAAGGAACATCAAAACACAATGATCATCATATAAAACAAAACTGACCTTCTCTTTCCAGGCATCTGTATTAGGTATAGGAAACTTGATTGCTCCTGCTGATGCAAATAATTGGGTCTTCTCTTCCAGAGCCATAACTTCCTCGCTGGCATCGGAGCCATGCAAAGAATCTAATATACTGCAAAGTTTATTGAAACTAGATTAGAAGGCAATGATAACTGGAATCTTAGAATAGACACACAAATCTAAAGCTGAACAACCTTGCAATGGACTCATCCATTATGTCTCTAATCACAACTTCCAGCATGTCTTGGAAAACTATGACAACTTGACCCCTGTTCTCTTTATTATTTTCTTTCTACCAAAATGAAAACACACAATCAATACAAAAAACAGAGCAGCAGACAAAAACAATAAATTATAAAAACGTTTCAGCTTTACCAAGAACTCAATTAGCTTCACAAAGTGCTTGTAGAGGACTAGAAGATAACTCATGTTAAACTGTTTTGTCAATTCGTTGTTTTCAATGGCTTTGTCAACTTTTTCTAGAAGGTGCTCAACAACCCTGCAAATATCATTTGCAAACAGAATATGCGATGAGTCAATCCGTCTAAATGAAAAGTTGACAGTCATAAGAGATTACTTTTCATTACAAAGAGAAAAAAACATCATTATTCAGCAAAAACACATCATAAATGTACATACGAAGGAACCAAAAAGAATAAATGTTCATCCCAAAGGTTTGCTTACTTTTTCTCCCATTGCCTAACAACTAAATGCTTCATAATACTCTTAAATGATGCATAGCACTCTCGAACAGCCCAAAGCATATAATTATCCCTTAGAACTCTCTTCATCAGTTCACGGTCTTTATCATCGCTGTCTTTTGCCATGTCTAATGCAATCGGTATCTAGAAAGCAACAATACAACACAATAATGTCAAAAACTAATCGCACATTTTCATTCTACAAGAATACCAGTCAAGCCGTACCTTGCTAGCAAGTAAGAAAGGAGGCCACTGAATAAGGTCCAAATCAGGATCAGACCAATATGGGACAAGCAGTAAGTCCCTTTCCCTGAAATTATATATGAATCAACACAATGTGGTGATCACCCACAGGATAAAAATTACAAACTACAGATTAAGTGTGGAAGGAAGACTGTTACAGCATGCTATCCATAGCATTTTGAATTACAATAAGAACTACACATCAGCCGTTCTTGTTAGTTCTTACTTGTCACTAATAAGATCTTCCTCTCTGAAACTACTAATAACTTCATTCCAAAGTTGAGAGAATTTCGCAGCCTCGAGCAAATTCCCAGTTTCAAGCTGGAATCACCAGTAATATTCCACAATAAGGATAAGAAATTACTGAGAATTTTCACAGATTTGAAATAAAAAATAATAATGATAAAAGCAAGAGATAGAACCTCAATCTTTTCATATTTTCGTGAAAAGGTGGCCT
The DNA here is from genome assembly GCF_000471905.2 of Amborella trichopoda. The sequence continues at coordinate 1,202,055 of NW_006500031.1, forward strand.
TGAATCCTTTCTGCTTCTCATCACTCTTCTCCTTTGGCACTAAGCAGCCATTGAAAGCACCAGGTAAAGATTGAAACCGAGATCTCAACATACCTAATGTGCGAATCTGGAATATGCAAATGTAAAACAACAGAAAATTAAATATGGTATCCACAAGAAAAAGTTTTTAAAAGAGAACCCAGAAAAGCAGATAAGTGCAACAAACAGCAAAAGAATAACAAATCTACTCTTCTTCTTTTTTCCCCTCTTTTTTGCAAAACAGAAATCACCAAATTGTCAGCATCTAGGAAATAAAGACACATAACAAAAGCCATTGCACAGACCTCACCAAGACGGCGGAAGGCTCCATAGATACCTCCAAATAGAGTAGAGAAAATAGCATACCATATTTGGGTATCCATGAAATAGACCTGAAGAAGGATCAACACATTACCCAATATTCCAGAAACAAGAAGACAAAATGATAACTTGCAAATCAAGCTATGCAAAGCTTACAAGAATAATAGGAGCCCATAATGCAATCACAACACCGATGTTGTTCTTGGCTGCAATCACAGTAAAGCATATCATGAGTGATCGATTTTTCTACTCATGGCACTAGCATTTATGATCCACTGATACTACCTCGTGGAAAGAATTCATGCCATTCAAAATTCCCAACTTGCATAGCCATAATTTCCTTAGTTGGTTCCACCAGGGGCTTTATCTGAAGCAAATAAGCATCCAAGAAATTCAGAACCATTAAACTAAAACTTAGAAACTAAGAAGAACTTAAAACGACCAAAAAATGGACAAAAATATCATAAAATAAAACAAATCTAATGGCAGACCGTCAAAAAAAATTAAGTACATCAAAAAAACCCAATACAATGACATTCCCTAAGTTTAATAAGAAACTAGAACTTGAATGAGATGAATGTCAAAACTCATACCTCAACATAGTAACTGAACGCCAACTTTGATATAATAAGAAGAACCCAGAACATTGTGTACCTGAATATTGAAATCACAAAAGGAAACATATACATCACCTCAAAGGCCTGAAACTGAACATTAATAATTCATACAGAAAAGCACCACAAAATAATCTTAAAAAAAATATCAGCAGAATACTCCATCTTACTTGAAAAGGGAACATGTATTTTCATGCATTCCCCTGCTTACATAGAGCCGAGGCTGCCACATAAAGTATAACAAGTATGAACAGTGTGAATAACATCAGAAAACAGGCAATGTACAACCAGCGCAGACCATTTGGAAATCATATCTGACATGTATGCAAAACTTACACAAAATACAAAAAACTCTCAACCCATGTCCAACAATTTTTTTTTATAAAGTTTTAAATTAATTTACTACTCATGTACAACATTTTACTTTTAATAATTGACAGCACATCAAGTAGCACTAAAAAGGAGGCATGCCACATAAGAGCGAGAGAGCATATACGGAAAGAAATAGAAAGAAAAATGAAGAACAACTAAAACAATAGGTCAAAAACCATAACAAGAAGATCAGCTGCAGAAGTGAATACAGCAGAAAGAAATAAAAACACAGATTATAGTGAGCTCAATTTGACCATGACAATCTGCCTTACCTGGGCCCACCACATCATGAAGGTCACGATCTTCCAGTTCGATCTTTCTAGAACTCGTCGTACCCAAGGGAACAAGAAAAGCACAGTGGCAAGTATATTAGGTGATAAGTACACAACAACAGCTGAAATGTATAACGAAGGGGTTTTCCTACTGTTCCCAAACAAGTTCTTGATGGTCTTTCCAAGCCCCGATGGATTTTCCCAGGTGTAGGCATATGATACGGGCAGAACGATCACCCATACAGCAGCAGAAACAATCTTCAAGATGTATCTCAGGATATCCCAAAAATTCATGCGCCTCATAGCTTTCCAGCTCAAAATTAGATCCGCAACAGCTGAAAAAGAAATATACTGATCAAAAAAAGAAGCAATAATCCCATTCCATTACACTACCAACCTCCTACAGACCTAACAGTTAACAAAGTCATAGAAGGAACGAAAGACAAGAATTCACGTATCTGTAAGTTACAAATCAATTACAGAAAGCAAGAACACAGAAAGAAGAAAGAAAGGGCTGAACTTATAAAACGTAAAATAATATTTTTAAACATAACAAGCACAAAGTAAAGATTCATTTTCTGTTTCTTTTATGTCATCCTAAAAAAGGCATGGAGTTTTTTTCCCCTTTTCACCTTTTTCATAGATAGGTAATCTTAGCTCAAACTTAGCACATCAATATTCAAGTACAAGTTCGTTATAATGGAGCCAGGGCCTTGAATTCTGACATGAACAGATGTAGGAGAAATGTATAACTAAATACCAAGGAGGTAAGAAAAAGAAAGCAAACTACATAAAGCTTAAGATGAAATTACATGATCACATTATGACAAATGAACTAATTTTAAGGGAATTGAAAGTTCAATAGCAGAACTTTATTGTGGGATCAGTTGATGACAAAATCTGAACATCACAAATGACTTAGGAGATCATTTTAACCAGATGGACTAAAGCAGATTCAAGAATATGGAGAAAGTGACTGAGTGCAAGAGAAAGGGGGGCAGCACATGCTGCTCCACAATTCAAAGCAGCAGTTACTTGACATAGATCCCTCAGCACATATTTACCACATATTATGTAGCCAAGGAAACAATTAAATACTTGAACATGAAAGGACAGACGCCTCAGTATTATGTCATCAGTAACACATAAAGTGCAAAAGAAATATCACAATCAAGACAACTCGATATCTAGTCACTGTGGGCCTCAAAATGTCAAAGCCTGAGTTGATTACACAGGACATACAAAAAATAGCCCATCCACATTCACATACAAGAATTGACTGCAGATGATAGGCTCACTAAGGATCATGAATAGCCTGACCATATTCACATACAAGACCATGTGTAAATGTGGATCACATACCTTGCACAAGCTTCAACACAGCAGCAGTGATGAATATACTCAAGACCTTCTTGAAAACACCACCATCAAAAATTCCACTAGGTTCGCCAGAACCATTCCATGCAACTATAACCATTGCCTTTGAATAAACCAACTATTGATTAAGAAACCCCCCAATAACCAAAGAAAAAAAAAACAGAAGTAATAACAGTGGAATTTCAACATTTACCTGTAATGCCAAGATAAAGAAGCTCCACATTCTGTCAAAACTTCTGAAAATATGCCAAAATGATCGTATCTCAACGAAATTCACCTTGCCCGCCCATTTATCTCTACCCGCCGGTCGATTGCTCTGTAGACAAATAAATATGCATATTTGAACATATTTCATGATACATATTACCCTGAACCTAGAAAGAAATGAAGTTACATGCATGGGACCAAGAAATTTGCAATCAAGTCACAATTCTTTAGAAAAAATTACATCTCGAAGATATGAGCCTATAATAATTGATGCTCAATCACACCCAAATCGTGCATCTTATGCGCAAGAGTCAAGCATTAAGCAAAATAATAAAACCCAGTTGAGAAACACTAAAAGGTACAGAATTAGACCAGTTTAATAACCTAACCCAGCAATGGGACACTGCATGGACCAAACCAACCATGTTAAGTACAGCACTGCCGAACCCAACCTACCGTCATGAATATAAACGGTTGAAGTTAAACAATGGCGAAAAAAACAAGATAACAATCTGTAAGCCATTTCACCAAAGGGGAAAACAATCTGGTGATCACCACATAGCACTAAATGGAGAAAACGATGGTCCAATGACACTAATATCAGCTAAGAAGGTCGAAAAACATTTAGATTCTAGCAAGAAATAGCTAGAAGAAGTTCTAGATCCATATAACAGAAGTGGAATAACACAGCACAATTCACAACCCAGTATTAGCAGGCATCAACAACCAAATAACAAAACAATTAGGGAAAAGCTCATATACAAATCAAAGAACAGACATGGCGAAACTTCTCACAATCTTGTAGAGTATTTGGTCATACAGGAATAATAAGATTTAGAAATATATATGTTCAACACAAACAGTGAAGTTACCCCAACCATCAGATGCCAACAAGGGACAGCTATGTTTCCGACATAGCCATCACTGCACCTATTGTATACAAAACCGTAAGATATTTTATGTGAGCAAGAGAGCAAACATTTTTTATTATATTCATTGGTAACTCAAATTCATTTACACAAATTGTGTGAGGGCACGAAATAAGTCTGGTAAGTTCTCGGCCTCATCCTTTTACCACCCGTTAATCCCAAGCCCCCCTATCCCAGCCATCATGAATAGAGCATGTGATGCAGCCTAGAATACTATTCTCAAGGATCTAGATAAGAGAGACGAGCTTAAAGTTTACAAGAGGAACTGCAGAAGGGCAAAATAGTCATTGAAAGTGCCCTTTATGTCTACTTATTTCTAGAATCATTTTATTCACTTAGGGACATAAATAGCAATTTCTAGAGTCTTTTATGTCTTTTTATTCACTTCCAGTCTTTTATAATAAATGGCCATTTAGGGTTTTCTTATATAAGAGATGTGCCCAAGCATAATGCACCATCTAGTTATGGACTTTAGTCAAAACCCTAGAGCAACAAGTGCTCCTTTAATCACAGGTTTTTGAATCATTGTCCAATTTTGGATCTTCCCTAACTTCCTCTTTGCTAAACCCTAACTCCAAGCTACTAGGTCTGCCAGCATGGCTAACCCTATCCCACCCAAAGTCCAAGCATTCAATGGATAAGAGTTGTTCAATAGAGGACACACAGTTGACCAAGTACAAAGGATTGATTTCTACCTCCTGAACTGATGCATAACGTGCAAACTGCAAAAGAAACTAGTTAACACCTGTTTTTGCTTGCCCAGCGTCCAGCCAACAATGGTTACCATTGGACTTGGGTGACGCCACAATTGTTACAGCAACTCTTTAATGCTTTTTATTCCCCACCATACGCCAAGGCTACTCTATTCTTGTACAGAGCCTCAGCGATGGCAACCATTGGGGATATCTGGCTCGAGAGGAGGAAAGGAAAAAAGCATACATGCCATCACAGACTGCATCAAACCACTAACAATCTTTTGGTTAATGTTGTAAAGATTCCTTCTCAGTAGCGGACTCTAGATGAACTGGCAGGCCATAGGATCTTTCAGACCAACAATCCCCAAATTGAACTCATTGAGACTACCTGATCTAGATTCTAGAGTCCGTCAAACACAAACATAGATGGACACACCCTTGGAAACCAGGAAAATGCTGGGCGGCGGTATCTTTTGGAATGCTTAAGGCTACACTCCACTATCTTTCTCAGAGCACATAGGAATTGTTGATTCAACGATGACCGAGTCTATCACTTTGGTTAAAGGTTTGAAGAGGTTCAACCCAACCAGAGGCAACTCCCTTAATTGGAAGGTGAATTCAGCAAATGTGATATGGTGGGCTTTAGGAATTGTTGGCTGAACAATGGCCGAGTGTATCACTTCGGTTAAAGGTTTGAAGGGATTTGACCCAACCTGGGGCACCTAACATATAGTGGAAGCGAATTCAAAAAATGTGATATGATGGGCTTCCAAATTAGCCCAAGATGAACCCCTTAAAGACAATATTTTTTACATTTGCAGGCCTCCTTGAGTCACTTTCAAGCACACCTGGCAGGATGCCAACATGACTGCCAATGCTCCTGCAAAAGAGCATGCTCAAGTGGCATGCGAGACCGATTAGGTAGCAGCAAGCAACTTCTTGAATGCTGCACCAAAGAGGCACCTACCCCAATTTTTTGCTGATGGTGGACCAGCCCAGTTTCTGTGTTCTTGATGTACTGTTTAAGTTCCTGACATGTGGGTTGTGATTTTTGTCTAGGTGTACCCAGAGAGAGTGGTGCCATTTCTGTATCATCTACAGCTATGCTACAATAATACACAATTAAGCTTTCTCAAGAAAAAGTCCATAGCCTGTACAAATAATTGAGCCCCCAAGAAAGTTGGGCCTCAAAAAACATGAAATGCAGAGTACTAGAGATCGTAAGAGATAATCCATGGACCTCAACCCTCAGCAATTTAATCCACCACTATGTTGGCATCTCCCCAAAGATGTTGGAAAGATAGAGTAAGGTTCATGATGTCAGGAATCTCAATGAAGACATTGCATAAAGACCATGGGTAGCCTCTTTTATTAGTCGCCCTTGTATTGACATTTGCCAAGTCAGCCAGGTTGTTCATTAAATTTGTCAAGGGATATTGTTAGCTCAAGGATCCTAGCTCACAAGGACTTTGTAGGAACAATCTAGAAATGACAGCTGTGGTTTACATTTAATTTCTGAGCAGTGATCTCCACAACATTGTGTGGACTTCAATATTAACGGGACCATCACAGCCTGTCCCATGTTGGGAGTCTCTATAAATGACACTTCTGAGAACAAAAATGGCCTTTGTGGGTCCAATACTGGTGAGGGGTTTGTCTATGTTAAATGGGTCAAAGTCCCACTTTCTTCTTCTTCTTCTTCTTCTTCTTCTTCTTCTTTTGTGGTTTGTTTTAGGGAAACTGACCCACTTGTTAGAGCTCGAAGTTTTGTTTCTCAATCCTTAATGACCCTTATGTTGGCAAAAGGGAACTCTGGCATCAATAGAAAAGACAAGTAGGCGGTCTGTCTATGTCCCAAGGGCATGCTTTGCAGTTTCACTTCAGTCATGACACAAATGGGATGGATCAAACCAATATCCATTCCATCCTTGCAAAAAGTACTTCAAGAGGTATATCACTTCTTTTCGCCAACATAAATATCAAACTTCTAAAAAGTAGGACAATTAGGTATTTGGGAGTTCAAATATCATTTTAGGTCAAACTTTGATTCTAAAATAACATAGCAGTCCTAAGCTTACAAATCGAACAAAGAAGATATATAGAGGAAATCATTACATGTCAGTGCAAGTGTGCCATGTATCTGAAATGCGCAATCAAATTTACCAGTGGCTGTTATGTATATGTGTGCGTGTGCATCTACTGACATGAGAAATTCAGAAAAACTAAACTATTTCAGGGCCAAAAAAAATACTAACATCGTTCTTATCTGAACGGAACTCAGAGAATGGCTGATAAAAGAAATCAGCATCAGCACGCATGGGCCACCCCAAGCGGAAACAATCAACTGACCTGCAAATAAGAAGTTCAAGTAACTCACTTCATCAGTATGCAAATGGTAAACAAATGAGCAGCAAATTACAAAGAAAACAGATTATACTTAGCATACCAGAAGTACTCATTCAAATCATCGTAGTTCCTCCATTGGGAGTGCTTTGATTTTCCTCTTCTGCTCCTTTCTGCTTCCTACAGTAAAAGAAGAGTCCCTTTACATATGTTGAAGCACATCCAAAAGCAAAGATGTTTCGCTGAATAACTATGGTGCTGACAATGAAAAGCCTTTAGAAAACAAGCAACATACACCACCTTTGCAATTGTCTGATATATTGGTGTTACAACTTTTCGGAGAAAAGCTTCTTCATCTCCTCCATAGGCAGGTTTAATGTTTTCGCCCGTCATAGGACTCACGTTTCCAGCCAGCATGCCATACAACTCAAAGGCCATCTACATGTCATAAATGCCCACATGAGGACAGTTGAACCAAACGAACAAAGTGATTATAAGAACTACAGAAAACAATGACTTCCTATCAAAAGAAAGATTCCCGGAAAAATAGACAGATGTCAGTCCCAATATGAGAGTTGTTGACATAGAGTCCGCTCAATAGTGTCTTCAGACAGGGGAAGGTCTATTTCCCATTTCTTAGAATTCAGATAGCTCCATGTACACAACATATATAAAAAAGAATTTAATTTGCAAACAAAAGAATAAACCAATCTTCAATAAATAAAAAGTTCTGATGACAACTCATACATGATGATATATATAACAGAGACACTCTGGCATGAACCGCAAGTTTGCAGCCTCTCCCCAGATAAGAAGATAAAGACCCATGTACAACAGCTTACGCTGTTGCACTTCCTGCTGTATACTTGGTAACCTGCAGCAAAATAACAATGGTCCCTTAATGTAATAGAAGGCATGCCAAAAACTAAATAGAAGCTATCAAATTTTAGGTTCAAGTATCATGCATAACACAGAGAAGCATGGGAAACAAGAAATTTTTCTTTAAGCACAATACAAACACAGAAAGGAAGATTTGGAATGCCTACCATAGGCTACTCTTCCGATCTAAATATTTGCACCACTTCTTGTAATTCTTGAATAGCTTCTTCATGACATCATTCAAAGCATGTTCATCCAACTAAGTAATCAACAGATTCAATTAAGTTAGTATCCAGCAACTAAAGAGATAACATCAAACTCATGCATGATTAAAATTGGTGGGAAAAAGGACAACCTTTGGCTGCTGCTGCTGGTCAGGCTTATTAATTTTCCGAATGTGCACATTTGCAAGCAGCAATATCAAGTGCTCCCTTTGATTAGCCACATTGTCCTTCTGAAATTGTGCATTACAAGAACAAGTGAGTTGTGCATGACTTCAACAGCTACAATATTTAGATATTATGAAGCGAAGCTTTAAAAAGATCCTGCAAAAAGAATCCCAAGGGACAAAAAAGATGAAATCAAAACAGTCTACTCTTTGAGAACAGTACCTGAAACCCAAACATAACCTGAAGCCAGTCAAGAAGGTCCTCATCTGGCTTCCTTTTATAGTCACGGGGCCATGGTAAACCCCGTGTATTTCGAAGTGCATTAACTGCAGCAGTTATCTACAAGTTCAAAAAACAAAGTCAGCTACTTCTCCTAGAGTTCCAAAGTACTATTAACAGTATCAAGCATTGGTTCACATAAAATATCAATTGAAATTAATATAAATAGTAAAATACAAAATGAAAAACAAAGATATTGATGTCATTTTTACAGTAAGAGTAATAGCAAAATCTTTTGCAGTCATAGTAATTGTAGCAGGTATATTATCTGAACGAGTGACTCTAATGACTGTTACCCATAAGAGACCAGAAACAAACCTCGGGTAGCTGCATAATTGCCAGATTTGCACTACCACGATCAAGGGGAAGAATATTGTAAGGCACAAAAATTGCTGTCTTCTTAACAACTTCATTGCCAGCTTCTAAAATCTAACAAAACAAAGACACAAAATAGCTTAAACATGCAAATATTTTAGCAATAAAATGATACAGACAAAAGCCAAGACAATATCACTTCCAGGATAATTTTTCAGCTTAGATTATACTCAAAATTGGCCATTGTTAATTACCCAGTAACCAAAATTTATAGAGAATTACATATTACAACCTTTAAAAAAAACAATTCTGAGAAACCCTCAGTCTAACTTTACCTCATCTTCTACTACAACAGAGGCACTCTGGCTGAGAGCCTTCAGAACCTCAAAAAGGACAGCAGCAGTTTGATAGGCTTTTGCCAATTGTGCACTGAACAGCATTCAGATAAAAGTTTAGCAAAGAAGTCATATCCAGAAGGTTCAAAATGCATATTCTATAGTGCTCCTAACATACAAAAAATGCATCTTTCCATTTCACCTATAACTTACCCATCAGTCTTACCAGCAGCCCTATTCAATGCTAAAGGCATATTCTAGAGTGCTCCAAACATACAAAAGATGAATCTTTCCATCTCACATATAACTTACCGATCAGTCTTATCAGCAGCCCTATCCAATGCTCGAACATACTCTTGGTAGTACTTCTGATAGAAGCTCTGCATTTCACGCGCATCACTACTTTTTGATCTGCCCATTCGAGAGGGCTCATCATCCTGCATTCAGTAAATCCAAGAAAGAATATTGTTGAAAAAGGTCAGAGGACCATAAAACGCAATAAAACAAATCAACAAACAAAGAACTATAGTTAAAAAATAGAAGGGTGAAACCAGGAAATGATGAATTTCGATTAGCGCAAGCATGCATCCATGAAAAATAAATATGGCTTGCTAGTTTGTGTGGAGTTTGCCTGGATGTTCTTAGTTTCAGTTTCACAAGAGTCTTGGCTCAGGATATGCCATGATATCATATTTGTGAGGACTAGCACCACATTCTGGTGGTATGGAGATCCTTGCCGCAACCATAAGGTTCAGGTTTGAACCATCAGGTACCCTGACAGCCTAACCAATGTATGAAAAATAGGAGAAGGGAGGGGTTCGAGCAATGAAAAATTATCAATGCCAAGAACTATATGCAAAAAAATTCTCTCCTTGACTCAACCGCGAGGTTCAGATTTGAACACCCAGATTACCTGACTCAACGAAAGAAGAGATACCGAGAAGACCAAAGTAGGAGCAAAACATAAGATGCTGAACAGTTCAACCAAGCAGAGAAAAGCTGTGTTCGAGGGATCATAGCATGCTGAGAAATTCAGCACAAATGAGGCACAATAATGACATATATGATCACAACCCAGCAAGCCCCTAGATCAATATAAAATAGCACAGTCCATTTACTTCTGGTGTATGAGTCGAATCTCTTAATCTTACAGAGAAAGAAATAAATGCATAGTCCCTTATCTGCAGACTATCAACCAAAACAACAAATGAAATCCACTCAAGGCACCTATACCAGCTGTACAAACAGACAACTTGGAAAAACTACATGAAAAGTGGCATGCGGAAACATTTCTTTTGCTCTATAAACTTGCCTCATGCCATTTGGGCTGCTATATGAACAACATTCTTGTTTCCAATTCTGCTGGTGCTCTCAGGTATATGATGGTCCATTTATGTTGTTTATATGTAAACTTGGATCTCGGTCGGAAAGGAACTCAAGGTATTGTGTTGTCAACCCTTGCCACCCAAACCACCAAAGCATAGAGGAAATTCCTGTATCATGATCCATGTTATTTCTACATGTATTCTGATGTTCACGAGTTGATAACTGGTCCATTTTTGTTGTTTATATGTAAACTTGCATCTCGGTCAGAAAGGAACTCAAGATGTTGTGTTGTCAACCCTTGCCACCCAAACCACCAAGGCATAGAGGGAATTCCTGTACCATGGATCCACGTTATTTTTACATGTATTCTGATGTTCACAAGTTGATAACTGGTGTCGGAATCGGCCAAAGGAATTGAATCCCGTATATCAGAATTAGAATCATACTATAAGAACAAGATTCATAAAGTCTATGGAGTATGATTAAGAACTTTCCAAGGCTAACCTCACTCACACGTGATATTGTGCCAGAGAGAACTGACAACACACAAGTGGATCCCTCACCATAAATTTCAGATAGACTCCACGGCAAGATGTGTCTTGCAGTACACTCAAAGAGCTCCTTAGCAGAGTACAGGTTGTGCAAGGTCTCTCTCGCCAAGGTTGGACATTGTATACCTTAGAACTAAACCCAACTAAACCATAAGGTGCTCCAGACTATTACTTGAACAGTAGACCACGCAAACATCAGACAAATCAAATTGCATGGTCATCCACGAGCCCAATAAAACGTATTTTACACAAGAACAAACAACAATGCTCCTGGGTTTTTCAGCTTTCAGAAATGGCCTTGCAGAGAGCATGATAGTGATTTACTTGTTATCAAAGTAGTAATAGTTTATTCATCCTAGGAAAACATGAGATCATCCAAGAAGCAGCCTTCATATTAAGGCATTCGCATGATTTTTTTTTTCATGTGAGCAAAATCTCTTGATCCTCATAGAAGACAATGACCATCCTAGTGATTCTTATGGACATTTTGGATAACTCTATAGGGACTTTTTTATGGCCATGTCCGGGGGCACATATAGACATACAGTACAGTTTTTAACAAGTCAAGTTTTGTCCAACTTGCCAAAACTTTTAGGAATCAATTGAAGTTTCCTAAATTTTATTTACAGGGGTAACATATGTAACTAATTCAAAAAAAGGATGGGTTGCCACAAGCCTATGATTTATATGTTAAATTATGTTCATGAGGAACATTGTTGTTTGTAAACAGACATAAGAATGGAAGATATGACTGTATGCAGCATGGATTCAGACAGATTAAATTGAATGTAGAAGTCACTCCCCGGTACTGTAACAATAAAATTCAGGTAACAATCAAATAACAAAAGAGGTCAATAGCTAGGAATTTCATTGTGAAGTTTATATAATAAATATCAATTTCAGATCACATAACCTCACAATCCATTTATGAGTGAGGTCCATAAGAGAGAGGAGGAAGAGGAGGCAAATTACGTTATACGAGAGGTTTTCACAGGTACTCGTAAAAGGATCATCAGACAAACCCTAAACTAGGTTCACATCTTCATTTTTGCTTTTAGCTATTACGTTATTTGTGCATAAAAGGATTCTAAAAGAGTTGAACTCAATATAATAACAGAGGAATAAGCACTCTCATTTTTTAATGCTGAAACAAAAGCCTCTAGAAATTAAAACATGTAAACAACTACATACAACACTCAGCCATTACTTAATGGGTGTCGTTAGCATAAGGCCTAGGCTTAAAGGGAAAAAGCAAAGCCGCACCCCAAAAACCCGCCAAAAAATGCAATTCCAGTGCTCAAAACTGCAATAAGGCCCAAAAATCTATTTTCACCATTGAATTATACGATCTTTGAAGCCCCAAAAAATGGTGCAAATGTGGCAGATCTAACATCACTTGAAAATGGATGTCCAAATGATATGTTACAAGATACTATTTTTAGGGCTTGAAATCCACTTTTTATTCAGATCAATATTTTAATGCTTTCCTGCACCAGAACATAAATTTTCAGCGAGATTTGAGATGCGGCTTTAGAAAGCCACTACCTTATGCTAAACTTTTGCTTACTTGATAAATAGCACATAAAAAATGCAACTTGATATCCAGCGGTATAAATGATACCTCAAACCCATACATATAAAGGATTAAATAGAGAAAGGCATACAACAAATTACCCTCTCCAGTCTTTGCAGAAGAGCAGTTTTGAATTGGCGAACACCACGACCACTAGAGGTGGGATCCAACCGGTGGGCCTTCTCAAAAGCATAAAATCGGCCTGTCACAAATAGAAAAGTTACGAGTAGATGAAACCAAAGATAGGCAACAAATCCAAGAAAGATGATTCAGATTGTCTTTCTCTAAATAAATAAATTCAACGCTTAACCAAACAAGAACAGCTATATTTCAAATACAAATCAAAAAGAGAAAGCAAGCAAGGGACTAAGGCTTTAATGCTGTAACGGAATAAGAAAATTAACTAGATGTCTGTACAAGATTTTTTATAATGCATTGATACGTCAATGAAAATAGGCTGCACTCACATGATGAATGTTTGTCCACCCATAACCCCATAACAGAAGGATTCGATAGGTTTTACCTTCTCTCCAACATAAGCCATCCAAGGCCCTTTTTTTCTTATTTTTCTTTTTTGTTTTTGAGGCAAGATTAAGACCTACTTGTCTTGCATATATCCTCATTCACATAAAAAGACACAATTTTATCAATAGCAAATAGAATATATGTTATAACTGTGTCACTTAGACTCACTCTGATTTCTTCTTCCAGTCAATACAACGTAGCCTAAATCTCACATATGATCCCAAATCAGCTGTTCTATTGACCTTTCTTCCATAGACCTCTGCAACTAGGGTGAAAAGAAAAAAGATTATAGCTCACCTTTCCAAATGTAATGGGTACTCATGAGACCTTTAGGTGAGCCACCAATCATAACCAAAAATAAACAACGGAAAATTTGGAAATGAACTTCCATGTAAACATCCTCCACTTTACAGTTGTACCAAAACCCTCGAGTCCCGTGAACTAGTCGAAGGAAGTCTAAGCTATGTGGTCATAAGCCTTCTCAATATATACTTATACAAGCAATCGTGGTCTCCAGTTCCTATGTAAGGTCTATGGACCCATAAATAGTACATTCCTGTTTAATAGGGGTCATAGAAGTTATTGTTCCTAGTATTCTATGGAATCCAGGCATTCATGTGCAATCAATGTTCAAGAAGGTGGATGCGGCCACCTAGGCACCTGAGCGGGCGCCCAGACACCAAGGCGGCCTTCAATGGGGAAGGGGCAGATCCTTGCGGATCATTGGACCTCCCAAACCGGAAAGTTTTGGTTCCCAGATCTCCTCTTCTGTAATCCCTCTAAGCCTCAAAAAGATTGGGGATGAATATCCTTCAATTACGTGAGCATTTGAGGAGGTTGAAAAAATTTTGATCCCTCTACAGATCTTAAAATCTTGGTTTTTTTAAGGTTTTTCTCACCCTAAACCTCACTAAAAAAGTTTTGAGGGGCAAAGATGGCCCCCAAAACTCTTTTACCCCCTTTTTAGAGGGGGGAATGATGGAACTACCCAATGGCCTACGGGCATTTTCCACCCTTGGTCTCGATTGTTCAAAGCGGTGCCTAGGCGTCCGCCTTTAATGCCGCCTAGGTGGGTACCTTGATGCACCCACCTGGAGCATACTGCCGAATTATCTTCCAATGCATGGAATTAATTAGTTCAAGGGCTTCACACATTCATTCATGTGTAATATGCCCAATTTCTTCAATAGGATCAAATATTGTGCCTAGTTACTACTGTTTTTCTTTGCACGAGCGTGCTCAACAAAATTAATTTTTGGTACTCACAAAACTACACAGATACTCCGAAAGGAATAGAAATGATAAACAAATCCAATATGATAATTTTATCAAATAGATGAAGAAATGTGATAATGCAGAAAATGCAGATAAATCTTACATAGATAAGCGACACGAGGGTGCTTGGCCTCAAGCTCATTGGCAACACGAAGAATTGGTGCAATTGAAACGAGAGAGGAGGGGACAACCTCACTATCAAAAGCAGATTCCCCCAAGTTACCGGCTGTTTGTGTTCGTGGTAGGCGCCGCTGTGGCGGCTCTCCTCGTCTCCCCGACATTGTTTTCTCTCTCTAGAGGAAACGCATGCAAGCTTTATTTCTCCCGCTCTCCCACTAAGCCCTAGAAAAGGGGGGAAAGCAAAAGCTGAGAAAAAACAGGACTAACAGGGACGAATGAACTCACTCTACATGCTGCATTTAGAGTCAAAGAGTAGAGTTCAGAACTCTCTCTCTCTCTCTCTCTCCCCTAAAACAAAACCAAAAAAATGCAGACTTGTACACAGTAATCAAACTTCAAGGAACCAGAAAGAAACACATGCCTCAATAAGCATGCGGATCCATTCGGCCGTATAACTGTCACATAAATGAAAATAGTCGCTACAGAACTCAAAAAATCCACTTTTTTCTAATCAGGCAAATGATTTCCAGTTAGCCATTAAAATCAACAACAAAGCAGCGAAACACTTACAGTTTCTCGGAGAGCTTGAATGAGATCACGGCACTGAGTACCGTCTTAAAGAAACAAAGCAGAGAGCAAGAAGCAATCCACAGTGGAGCGATCAATGTACAGAGAGGAATGGGTGTTTTCGGATATAGGCGAAATGAGCTGCACGGTTATTCGAGCAAGGAGAAGAAACCCTAGCTGGAAACAGGTTGCAGAAATGTTACGCAGAGAGAAGAGAGAGAATAGGGGGAGAGTGTGCTCTCCGCTAAGTTAGAGGCCGAAAAGAGAGAGAGAGAGAGAGAGAGAGTTTTGGGGTAGTGAGGTGTGTGAGGAAACGCCTCAGTAGATGCTCACTGAGAAGGGCCCACTCGTCAGGTGCGTGAATTTGATTTTTTTTAAAAGGTACAAGACTGCCCTCCAACTTTTAAAAAGGTTACGATAATACTCCTATCTTTGAGAAATATGACGCTTGTGGCGGGCATTTAACCCCATTCGTAGTTCTCTCTTTTTAATTTAGGGTGCGGTTTTTATATGGTTGCAACTTTAAACCATCCAATTAAAGCGCACCTTCAAATTTATCTTAACATGTGATTTTGATGTAAAAAAACATTCAAATTATTTGAAAACTTATTTTTATATTTAATTATAAACTTTAAAATTTTAAAATTAATTAAAATTAATTAAATTTATAAAAATTTTAAAAATTTTAAAAATGAACTGTCTAAATAATGTGTTGCAAGATACACTGTCTTTTAGACTCAAAATCTCTTTTTTTTTTTCATATTCATACATCTTAATATTGAGATGGTCAATTAGAAAGTTTTTAAACATTAAAATAATTTTTTCTTATGAAGTTTTGAGGTGTATTTATGATTCTACATTTTAAAGTTACAACCTTATATAAACTTTTTTTTTAATTTAAGATTTTTTTTTTGGTCTTTTTTTTAAATTTCATGAGTCAAGCTGCAAGAGCCTGCTGACTCACCAAGACCATCTTAAAATGGACGTTGTAACTTGTAAGGTTTACACAGTGTAAACAAAATTCAAAAAAACTCATATTTTTAATATTATTTTATTACTTATTTATTTATGGTTATGGTCATCTTAACTTAGATAATGAATCTTTAAAATTTTAAATTAAAAATTTCTAAAATAGTTTAAATGGCGGCCCATATGGTACAAGTCGGCGGACTTACTTTTTCTTTTTCTTTATTTTTAACTTTCTTTTATGTAGGTTTCTTTCCTACCTTTTTACTGTCTTTGGATAAGAGATATTTACTTCTTTTTTTTGTTTATACTTGATTTCTTAGTTTTTTTACTAGGATTGTATGCTGTAAGACTAAGATGAGGTTAGAATAACCCGTTGCCGACAAATATCAAATTTAATAGCATGGTGTAAAGTTCGAGAATTTTTATTTATTTTTTTATTTGTTATTGGTTAATAAATCACCCTCAATCATCTAATTTCAAGTTACCAATGAATAATAATTGTGGCCTCTTTATATCAAAGTTAAATTCTTTTATTATCATGATTGGTTCCTGTAATAGGTATTTTTTTTCTCTAGGGCATGTTTGGTTCGTATGACAATGATTGTTTATAAATTATTTTATTAAAAAATAACTAATTTCTCACTTTTGGTCCATCTCAAGAGTAATAAATCCTTTTACCCATGAAATTAATTTCCATAAAAATTGTCCAAAATCTAAAAAATTTAAATCATACATATGCCGGAATAAATCCATTTTCTTTCAAAATAATTGGGGGGGGGGAGGTAAGTAGGGCTGCCACCGGGCCGGGCTGGGCCAAGGCTCTGCAAAGCCCGAAAATACGTTGACTAGCCCCGTTGAGGCTCTGTCGGAAACGTTCACAAAAAATCCTACCCCTCCCCTGAATATGTATCATCAAAGCTTGGCCCAGCCCAACCCAACTCGAAAATAATATATTGGGCCTAGGCCTAGCTTGACCCATTAAGAAGTCCCCCCTTTTTATTCTTTTTATTTCATTCTTCAAATTATTCTTGTTTGTAATAAGCCAAAAATTGTGTTAAGATAATTTTTTAAAATTTGGGTTTCTAGAGAGAGAAAGATAGATTGGGTTTTTTTAGAGAGATAATGATATTAGGATTTTAGAGAAAGTAATATATATTGGTTTCTAGAGAGAGATAATTAGTTTTTAGATAGAGATGATATATTGGGTTTTTAGATAGAGAAATATATTGATTTCTAGAGAGAAAACTATAGATTGGGTTTGTAGATAAATAAATATATTGATTTCTAGCGAGAGAACAAATAGGTTGGATTTCAAGAGAGAATGAGAGTTTGGATTTCTAGAGAGAATGAGAGATTGGGTTTCTAAAGAGAGATGTTTTTTAGATAGATAATGAGATATCGAGTTTCTAGAGAGATAATGGGTTTTTAGAGAGATAATGATACTGGGTATCTAGAGAGAGAATGGATTTTTAAGATAGCAATACAGATTGGTTTTATAAAGAGATAATGGGTTTTTAGAGAGAGATTGATTTCTAGAGCAGTGATGGATTGTTAGAGAAAGAAATCGATATTGGGTTTCTAGAGAGAGATAATGTGTTTTTAGGGAGACATATAGGTTGGATTTTTAGAGATAATGAATTTTGGAGAGATAAAGATACAATAGGATTTAAAATAGAGAAAGAGATATTGAGTTTCTAGAGAGAGGTATTTTTTAGAGATAATGAGAGATTGGATTTCTAGAGCGATGGGATGGATTTTTAGAGAGATGTAATAATTTTTAGAGAGATAAAGAGATATTGGTTTTTTAGAGAGAAAAACATATTAGTTTTTTAGAAAGGGAAAGAGATATTGGGTTTTTAGATAGATAAAATGTGTTTTAGAGAGATATGGGTTTCTAGAGAGAGATATTGGATTTGTAAAGATAATATATTTTAAGAGAGAGAAATATATATTGGAATTCTAGAGCGAGAGAATGCGTTTTTGGAGAGAGAAATAGAGATTGAGTTTCTAGATAGAGCGGGTTTTTAGAGAGAGATTGGTTTTCTAGAGAGCAAATGGGTTTTTATAAAGAGATTCGGTTTTCTAGAGAGAGAAATATATATTGGGTTTCTAGAGAGAGAATCAGTTTTTAGATAAAGAAATAGATATTGGGTTTCTAGATAGAGGATGAGTTTTTAGAGAGAGAAATATAGGGAATTAGTTTTTAGACAAAGAAAGAGAGATTGGAATTTTAGAGAGATAAATGTATATTAGATTTTTAGAGAGATAAATGTATATTAGATTTTTAGAGAGATAATAGGTTTTTAGATAGATATTGAATTTCTAGAGAGCGAATAGCATTTTAGAGAGAAATATATATCGGGTTTTTAGAGAGGGAAAGAGATAATGGGTTTTTAGAAAGAGATAATGAGAGAGATATTGAGTTTCTAAAGAGATATAATGGGTTTTTAGAGAGAGAAAGATAACATATTTTTAGAAAGGGCAAGAAAGATTGGGTTTCTAAAGAGAGATAATTGGTTTTTAGATAGAAAAAGAGATATTGAGTCTTTATAGAGAGAGATTATGGGTTTTGGAAGGAGCAATTGGATTTTTAGAGAGAGCAAGAGAGATTGAATTTTTAGAGTGAGAGAATAGCTAACATTCCAAATTCCAAACGGGTAGATTCCCACAGTTTACCAAACGAAAGAAAACACTTTCATAAGAAATCTAGATAGTATTACCAAACATGAGAGAAAAAAAAAGTGAAATCTAAATCTAAAAAATCCATTTCCTAAGAAATTAATTTCCTACAATAAAACTATTTCACGCGAACCAAACGTGCCCCTATTTATATATAGGGAAAAGTTTATATATAACCGAGGCTCTAAACAATCAAATTTGAGCCTATCTCAAAATTTTCACTAGAAGATGTTGTTTTGATGTTCAAATATATTCAAATTGATCATCTCGGCATCAAGAAGCATGGACATGAGAAAAAAAATAGATTTCAAGTTTTGAAAATAGTGTATTTTGTAACACATTTGTCAATTTTTAATATTTTCAAGTTTTCATGGATCTGTCGATTTACACTATGTTTTAAGCTTTGAAATTTATAAATAAAAATGTTTTAAGCTTTGAAATTTATAAATAAATATAAAAAAATATTTTAAGGCTATCACAAAGATTTCCAATATTGAAACCACATTTATTGATACCATTTGAAGGTAGACTCTAATTTGATTGTTTAGAGCCTAGGCTCTATACAAACCGCACCCTTATATATAAAGAGAATATTTAGTTTATTTTTTGGGCGTTGTGAGGCAGGTCACCCTAAAGACCAGACCATACAGCCTTTAATTGACCTCTAGATTCATGGATGGTCTTAAGCCTACTAGATAAACAACTTAAATAAATATTTGCCAGCATATTTAAGAAGGAAAGAGTTTATATAGAGTTGAGGCTCTAAACAATTAAATTAGAACCCACCTCAAAAATTTCACTACAATATGTTGTTTTGATGCCCAAATATCTTAAAATTGATCATCTCGACATTAAGATGTATGGACATGTGAAAAAAAATGGATTTCAAGTTTTAAAAATAGTGTTTCTTGTAACACATTTTTTGACCGCCAAGTTTAAAGTTTTGACAGATTTGCTCGATCTACATTATTTTTTAAGTTTAAAATTTTATAATTAAAGATAAAAATATATTTTAAAGCCATCACAAAGATTTACAGCATTAAAAATGCATTTCTCAACACTATTTGAAGGTGGGTCTTATTTCGATTGTTTAGAGCATCGACTCTATACAAACCACACCCATTTAGGAATAGCATATCATCATCATCATTATCATGGCCTTTTCTTAACTATTTGGGGTCTGGCTACATGAATCATAGTCAAACATTATACTCTATTAAGGGCCATACTTTCGGTGAGGCTATAAGTCTTTATATCTTTTTTCATTACTTCCAACCACAGCCTTTTAGAGTAACCGATAAACCAATTTTACTCTCGTAGGGAAACTATTTTTAAGTTTTTTAAGATATTTTCCTCGAGTTCACCGAGGTTATGAGCTAGGTTTGTTTTTCCATGTTTTTCATGGAGTTTGCCTATGTGACTAGCAACGTGTGTGAAAAACAATGTTTAACATAAATCCCTAACATAAGAAACGTTTGAGATGTTATATCATGGCGTTAGGTCGGTGGCTAACCTAGATTTTTCCACACACACTGACAAACATATATGTGTGTGTTCCATCTCTTTTGTTCCTTTAGTTATCTCATTACAGTTCTTGATGGTACACTATGTTGGGGTGTGGTTTCTATAGGGCCTAGGCCTTAAACAAACAAAGTAAGACACCTAGAACTAATGTTGACAGATATTTTCTTAGTATTGAAAATCTTTATGATAATTTGAAATTTTAATTTATCTCTAATTATAAAATTTAAAGCTTAAAAAATAGTATAGATCGAGTAAATCTATGAACACGTAAAAATCTTTAAAATTAACAGTCCAAAAAAAGCATTACAAGATGTATTATTTCCAAAGCTTGAAATCATTTATTCTCATGTCCATACATCTTAAGATCGAGATAATCGATTTGAGAATTTTGGAGTATCAAAACAATCTCTTATACTAAATTTTTTACGTGCGCTTTAATTTGATTGTTAGGGCCTCACCCTTATATAAACATTTTCCACCGAGTAATTTATATTTTGGAAAAACTATACAATGAGACTTTTTAAGTATCGTACAAGGATACCACAATTTATTAATTTGATGTGTGAAATTTGATAGCTTGAGTGTATCACAAAATTCGAGAAATTTTTTTTTTGAACTTTGTGTTTAGTAAATAGAATATATGCAACCACTTAATTTCACATCCAAAGGTTCAGATCAATTATGACCATCTTGTACAAAAGGTAAATGATCCTATTATATATTTTCCATTGTTATCATTGTGTTGTTTCTAGACTTGATCACGGACTGAGCCTACGATGACCTCTAACTTGATGGTCAACGGTGTAATATGCTACATCATGACGTCTAGAGTTTTGTCCCCACGACCGAAGTAAAGAAAAATAATTGGGAATCGAGTTAGGGCATCATTAGTTAGGGGGGTCGATGCCCCAACATCTTACATTCCAACTATTAATATGTCAAAAAAAAATAAAAATAAATAACAATCATGTATTGACCTAATTTTCTATCCATCACCATTTAACAACTTTAGTGGTCGGTGATAAACCACGTGTTCACGTTGTTAATGCCACTGCAAGGATCATTGTGGGACACTATTTCAGCCACGTAGTCGTTTGGTCACTTCCAAAATTGGACAAAGGGAATGGACATTTCAGTTATTTGGTGAACTATCAGGGTCATTTCGGTAGAGTCCATTAATTTAATGGAATGTATGGATTAAAAGAAAGTGATGTCGACGTGTCCGATGAGAGCAGTTTTCCGGGTGGTCGAGTGCCTTTTTGATTCTCGATGAAGCAAAGAAAATGTCCAAAATGCCCTCTTAGTTCTTAGACTGCCTCGTTCCTGTAAACTGAAAATTCACTCCTCTTCACTTGCCAGTTATTTTTGTCTTTAGTGCAATGTGTTTGGGTAAAATGGTCCTCTTTGGAAAAGAGTAATTTCGACATTTTTACGTTTCCAAAAAGTCTAGCCGTTACTATCTGCGGCAATGTCTCCAAGTGATTTTTTTCATTATTCAAAAAACCAAAATCGTAAAAGAAAAAAGTATAAAATTTCGTGAGTTTTTTTTTTTTACCATTCAAAATCTTACAACCGTAATTATCGAAAAAAAAACAAAAAAAATCAAAATCCTCATAGAAAGAGCGGTATCATAATACACGCCTATCTCTCCATCACTCTTGTGTATTAAAACCCAAGGAATTTCGATCCAGACCGTCGATTTATATGAAAGTCCGTCTGGATTAAACCAATTCTATTATGGTATAGGTCTTAGCCCAGCTCTCTCTAAAACCCTATTTTTATTATTTTTTAATATTTTTAAAAAAATCATATCTAAATTTATATGATATAAATTATATTTTAGTTTTAATTTTATTTATATATAGTATTTAATATTTTTTAGACAATCAATTTGGCCAATCTATATTCAATATCAATCATCGATCTAACAATCCGACACGAATAAAAAGGTGAATGATTTGCCTAACCAATATTATAAAATATTACTTCAACCCTTGTTGCACGTTTATTGCTCTCTTTCTCTCGATAACAAATAACAACATTGTCCTAAACCAAAGAATTCCAAATAGTCCAAATTCGAACAAATTCTAGGCGTATTGAAGATTTGGCGGGTCTCTCTTTCTCTCTCTTTCATGATCAATATCTAAACAAAATATCTAAGGAGATTTGCCAAATTATTCTATTTTTTCTGATAAACTATGCATTCCCGTACTAAATG
This sequence comes from Amborella trichopoda, assembly GCF_000471905.2. Next base: position 1,224,727 of record NW_006500031.1, read on the forward strand.
AAGCAAATGAAATATGGGTGTGGTTTCCATAAGGTTGAAACCTTAAACACCCCAATTAAGGTGCATCTTCAAATTTTATCATAACATATATTTTTGATGTAAAATATTATTATCATTATCTTAAAATCTATTTTCATATCTAATTATAAAATTTTAAGGTAAAAAAATAGTTAAAATCAAGTAGATCTATAAACATATGAAAATCTTGAAAATTGACGGTTTAGATAATGTGTTGTAAGACAGTGATTATTTATAAAACTCAAAATCATTTGTTTTTTCATAGTCATACATCTCGATATAGAGATAATCAATTATAAAGTTTTCAACATTAAAACAACATTTTTCCAAATGGATTTTTTAGTTGCATCCATAGTTCTACATTTTAAAGTTGCATCCTTATATAAACTTTTTCCATTAAATATTGAGAGGATGTTTGGGCATTGCGAATTTGTGTGTGTCTACTCACGCCCCTCTAGCGATCCATTTGAATGGACTTTTGGCAGGAGCACGCTGTATACTTATTCTCTTGATGAAAAATTAGTATTATCTACTTTAAAAAATGTATTCTTGATAATTATATGCAACTACTATATTATTTAGATCAAATTTAAATATTTTACTATTTTCAACTATTTAAACTCACAATCACGTGAATTTTAATGGGTTTTTTGAAGTTATATCAACAAAATTAAGCACGATGATTGAATACATTGTTAAATAGGTCACCTCTTAGATGCATTTTTTTATATATAAATTTGACTTGTACATTTTTTGTCAATTTAAAATTATATGAGCTACTCTATGTGTATTTTCTATGAAATAATCCTGGACATTTTTTTTTGAGAAATTCAGTGGAGATGATGAGACCCTACCTGTTTTTTAAATCGTTAATTGTTTTTTAATATGTTACGTGAGAACTGAAACCTAGATTTTAGTTGTGGTACATATCGTGTTACCGCGACGACCCTAACCCCATTATCTATATGGAAATTATTTTGCAGGCACAAAGTGCATGTAGTTTTTTTTGTTGAAATTGAAAACCAGATTGTGGAGTTACATATCCCGAAATTTTACTTAGGATTGTTTATGGTACTATACACTTTCTCCCTGGACAGAAGACCAACTCATGCAAATTTTTTTGATCCGAAATTTTAGAAACTACCTAAAACTCACTAGATGATTATATTCAAATTAAATAATTTAAATTTTTAGTTTTGTGGCACTCAAATCTCACCCGTATAAAATTAGACAGTTCATTTAGCATTACTTTTTCCGAGCCCATAGATAATAAAATTTATAAACTACTTTGTTGAGTTAACTTTAAGATGTTATATTCTCAAATTTTAAAGTCCTAATAATAATTATAGATTAATGAGTTTTCACCGAGGGTGTAGCCGATAAGTTACTACCTCGGGAGAAGGAAACACTTTGGCATTTATTGGATAAAGTTTTTTACCTCTGAGACAGTAGACCCGCAAAGGAGCATGTTACCTTTTGACATCTTATTTATGTCCAACTTTTTACACTAGTGTGTTACAGGTCACTCGCTTTTTATCTTCTCCTTTTTTACACATTCCATTGATATTTTTTTGACATTTATTAATTTATTGGGGGAAGAACGTTACAAATGCATGACTCATCAATTGGACGGTTCGGATATTCTGGTGGATGTTCGGCCTTTAAATCTGTGCCATCCACCAAAATCCAAATGTGGCTCTGCAAGTCACGTGTCCTGTTTTCGTTTTGTAATGGACGGTGCCTCCAAAAAAGGTACAATGAATATTTTAAATATTTTCATTAAACTATTTTTTTTTTTTTCATATTAATGATCTCCATTATGGAGAAGATATATATTCCTATAAAAATAGTTTCAAAATCCATCTAAAAAATAAAATTTTAGAAGGGCAAATATTTCTACATAAGAGTATGAGATTCACATAAATCATGTCCCTTTAGATTTTGCATTTGTAGTTAGGTTAGGGTTTGAACCTTGGATGTCATAGGTAAGCCCCTTATGTCCACAGTGATAGATTATGCAAAATATTTAAAAAATGATGAAATCTGTAATGAAGTTTTTACAAAAAGTTGTAGTGGATGGTGCATGGTACTCCATAAGAGCACTTCCATATAGGCCCTATCCAGCACTGGATGGGAAATGAGTATTTTGTGAGAAACCGATGAGTATTTTTTATGTGATTGTTTATTATATGACCATTTATATTTTAGCACAAAAAGGGCTACCAATAAGTATGTATTTGAAGAAAAATACATCATAAGTTACCAATAAGTAAATTTTTTTATTATATATTATAAGACAATTTATATTTGGCACAAGAAAATCGTAATTAATGTTAAAATTGAAAAATGTGAAATTCAACAGCTTTGAAAGCTCATGGAGATGATTTGGGACTTTAAGTCTAGGCAAAAGCACATCTCCAACCTCTAAATTTTACATATAACGGTTGAAGGTGCTTATACCTCGGAAAAAAAAAATACTTATCTTTGTACATACTTTCTCCATGTTTGTTTATCCAGCCAGAGTTCAAAATATTAAATTTGGGAATTAGAAACGTTGGCTATGGAGTTAAAAAAGCTGCATTTTTGTACCCGGATTGTACACAATGAGACCATTTTCCTTCATAAAGACGTCTCAATTACTTATAACCATCCAATATGACACGTGATAGTTTGAGTGTGTCACAAAGTTTTAAAAAAATTATTTTAAACTTTAAGCTTAACCAATGAAATAAATGTAGCTACCTAATTTCACATCCAACGGTCAAAATTAATTGTGACAACTTCATACCAAAAATAAATAGTTTCATTATATACTTTTTCCTCATGTACGAAGGACTAGGACCATTTTGCGGAGAATCTATTGCTTATATATATCTCTCTCGTTTATTTAAGAGAGAGAAAATGGAGTGGTCCTCCAAGGATTCTCTATAATTTTGAAATAATTGATGGAGATCCCTTTTGAGGTTGGACCTTTCATCATTGCGGGGAAGAACCAAAATTATGTCATGTTACTTTTTCTTTTTACATGAATAATCCAAAGTTTGGGATCCATTTGTGAAATGGTGGTGGAGCCCACGATAGTGGCATTCAACATATCCTTAATCCTTCCCTTCCAATTCAATGCACCATCAAAACGCATCTTTCTCCATCTAAACATATTTCCTAAGACAAGTCCCAATGGCAATGTAGTGATCCATGATTTGGTGAGCCTGCCCCCTGCAAAGTTACACACCATTAGGGTACCTTTGGTTCTGATGAAAATAATCATACTTAAATCGGTCGAGTTGTCGACTTGGTGGAGTTAGTCGGATTCGGGTCCTTGTTGTGTTCCGAATTGGAGGTCCAATTTGGGGATCTTAAAAATAAATTAAAATAAATGAAAAATTTTTCAAAAAAATAAGTAATATATTTGTAACATATTTTTTATTTTGGTTTTTGGAGGCTCGACTCGGATATCTTAAAAACAAATTAAAATAAATGTAAATTTTTTTAAAAAAATAAGTGATATATTTTAGCATATTTTTTATGTTGGTTTTCTATCATATTGGTAAAGATTGGGAAGTATTTTGATCATGAATACTTGTTTTTATATTTTTTACATTTTTTTTAAAAAAATTCCAAAATACCCCCAATCACAAACTCATTTTATAAAATATATATTTTATATTTTTTTTGCTACCTTTTAACCCCAATTAGTTGCATTTTGTTCAATTTTACTTTGAATATAATTTTTTTTTTTGTTAGATTTTTTTACATTTTTAATAGTTTTCAGCTGCTATAGTACTCTGCCTTAGGGCTAGGATTCGGCGAGTACTTGGCTGGGGAATGGATTGAGTAGTCTGCCCCAGTCGACTTTTCAAACACTGGTCATATGTAACAGTTTTCATATGAAAGTTGGCCTCAAAGAGAGAGAGAGGCATTTTAAAAGTAAATATTGGGGTTATTTTAGAGAGAGAAAGGAGGAAAAGAACAATTTGAAAGCTTTTTCGTCTTGTATTATAATTATTGTTTTAATTTTTGGTTTTCTGATGTGTTTTGAGGAAGAGGAGTGGTCTAGAAGGAATGTCTCTTTTATTGATGATGAAGCCAAATCCGAAGCAGACGTTGAAACCAAAGTTTTTCGGTTTGATTTCTTTCTATAACTGTGAATCTATTACAGTATTAGATCCAAGCATTGGATGTGATGCTTTGTTTTTTAGTTGTTTTTGGGAGACTTTTGGGTTTTCCGGTTGGGGTTTTTGAGGATTTCATGCAGTGGGCTTCTTTGATTGCTTCCATGGCTGGTGTCTGGTTTTAGAGGTTGTTTTTTTTGTATCCAACTAAACCCAAATGACGGATATTGGGTTTGTTGGGAACTTTCTTACGTTGGGCATTGAATTTGGTGGGGTTGGAGAGCTTCATGTACTCCAATTCTTTGACCATTAGAGATCCAATGGTGTCTATTGTTCCCATTCTAAGAATGCTACTTTTTTCATCATCATCAAAAGTTTTTTTTTCAAATATTTAAGACTACACGAATCCCGGTCCATCGGCTCTATCAACGGTCATACTCTCAGAGAAGCCATAAATTCCCGTATATTTTATCAACCACATCCTTTTGAGCTTACCCCTAGTATTTTATTTAGCCTTCCGCTAAAAATAACTCGTACCTCCGAATTGGTGATATATTGAATATGTGATGTGCTGTAAATTCAGGATTCATGAGAAGTTTTAGCAAAATTTTACACCGGCTGCGTACCTATCAAAGACTTTAATATTATGAACGATGATGCTAAATTCTAAAAAACTTGTTGATAAATATCTATTTTAGACTTTCCTCTGACATATTCTTGATGATCCCTTCTCAAAATTGCACCAAAAGTGTACTATTACCAAATGTGCCTAGATGGAATTTTTGGCTTGTTGAATAATGATATTTATTGAAGTAAATTGGCATCGTCTGTAAATTACACTACAATGGAATCAGAATATGTATGCAATGATTGATTAATGATAAGTAGTGAAATGGTGAAGCAGCTGCAATATTCACAAATCGAGGCTTCAAATTCTCTCTGAGTTACAGAAAAATGTCGAGAGTTTTTTCAAATGAAAAGAGTAACAGTGAGAGACTCTTACAAATGGCAATAAGACCATAAGAGTGTAAGCAAATGGAGAAGTAAAAGTGAGTGAGAGACGGACAAATGACAATAAGACTGTAGGGAAATGAGCAAGGAAATAAATAGAGATAGAAGCTCAAATTCGTTAAATATTTTTTTGTTTGTTTGAGAGGGAGATTGAAGCTCCATTTTTTTTAAAATATATTCTATATTTGTGGAATATTGTTTTCCATAACTTTCAACCACCACATGAAAACACCATGAAATGTATGAAAACGCCAAGTTTAAATGTCTAAATCTATGACTACAACAAGCATAGATTAAGGAAATATACTAAAACTAGCATAGAGTCAAAAAGTTTAATTATTGGGCGGTTGAATGTTAGTAATATCGGACAACCCAATAATTTTTTTTATTCATCTTGATAGTTTAAAAAGTTCATGGTTGCAAACACCATACAGAATATTAAACTAGTCTGTTGTTTTCAATATGGAACTGCCCAAAAGATGGGCCCATCCACCGATGCCCTGAATATTAGGGAAAAAAATATGGCAACATCAAAGCAATAGCAAAACTAAAAAAAAAAAAATTAAGAAAAAAGAGAAAAAGAAAGGCCTCATCATAAGATTTAGAAAATTATGGACGAAGGATAATTCCATAAATTTATCATGATCTGTACATAAATTTCCCTCGACATATACCTAAGTCAGTAAGTTCCTCATCTTGCATGGTTATTAAGATTGGATCGCCGGACCGATTGGTCGGATAGCTAACCACTAGTGGTTCCTCGGATGGTCAGGTCCAAAGCAAAACCATGTTCGGTTTAAAATACGTCAAAACTAATATTTGATTGATATTGTCTGGTTTGATCAACAAATGCTTTAAGAACATTCACTTTTGGTAGAAAAGAGATCACAATCATTCTTAGCAAATCCGACAAATTGAAATGTGTCACAACATTAAAAAAAATCTAATTTGGACCTTAATGCCTAGGCCAATGATACATTTCCAACCACATGATTTCGCATCTAATGGTGAATAATTATGGTGACCTCCTCATAACAAAAGTATACATTTCCTTATTTGAAACCCAACAACCTTAACTTACCCAAAAAACAAAGAAACCCAACAGCCTTTAACCCCGCCAAAAAGCTCATATCCAGAGTCCAGGCATTGGAAAATAGTGAGACCCCCGAGTTAATGACATTATCCCCAATCACATGATTTCACATCCAACAATTTCTAATGACTGTGACCTACTTACACCAAAAGTAAATGGTCTCAGTGTATGAAAAGTGTTGAGCTCGAGCAATGCTGCCTCTGGTTTTTGAATATATAGCATGAGTAATTGGCATATAAAGACTTGAAAAGTGTTGGAACATGTCAGTTTTACACTAACGTCCGATAAAAAATGCCAATTATGGGGTTGAAGTCATTTTTTTCACTTTTTTAACCATGTTGATCGAAGCAAAAATGGCAGATTTGCAAAGTTTCAAGCATCTAGCTTTTTAGCAGGATATGAGCAGGTTTGTATATGGGGACGACTTTTTTTTAAAAAATGTTAACTTGGGACCTCTGTAGAATTGAAGTTCTAAACTTCATGTTGTGGCACCGTTCCACTCTGACCGCCCGAGCCTAAGGTCATTCCCTCGGCTTTATTGGATACTTTTTGTAAGGTAATTAGTCATAGTTCATAATTCATCAGGAATAGGTAATTTTGGTTAAATTACCTATTCCTGATAAAATACTGAGACTCCATTGCTAGTAATCGAGTCCACGATGAGATGAATCAGAAATAAACAAAGCAAAATGGTGTCCCATTTTCTTATGAGAAGGATTTTTCACCAAAAATCACAGTAATCTGTAAACTATAATGAGGCTGAGATATTCTCATCCCAAAAAGTAATTAAAAAAAAAAGAGTAATACTAAAGATGAGATATCTTTCAAGGAATCAAATCAATTCCTTTTTTATTTTTCATTTGAAGCCACAACATGAAGATGCCAATCGCATCTTAAATCAACAACTAACAAACAAATTTTCTTCTTTTTACTCTCACAAGTTAAAAAATTGAGAGAAAACAACATTCAAAAAAAAAGAAAAAAAGTGAGACTTTTCTTTTTTGGTAGTTCAGCAGTAGTAGGAACTGAATTTGAGATATAGCATTGCTTGACGTCAATTGCTAACCACTCAAGCCCACGCCCAATTCGACTTATCAGCTAAACAATCTCAACCTCATTCATTAGCCGTACATGATGCTGCTGCCTGCAATACTTGTGAACGAACATCTTCGAAGCTCCTTCCATGGTTCTACGCCAAGTCTGAAACAACCGAAACAAATATATTATATCATTTACTGCAATGATATTTACGTGTGGACCCATGTTTCTAAAAATGTAGCTTTTTTTTCCCTAAAAATGATTCATTCCTCTGGAGAGGTAAGAATGAAAACCATTAAAAGGGGAAATATGAGGAATGAGAAATTTGACATCAAAAGAATACGATGTAATGGAGGGTTTGGATCCTGAAGTGCAAATTGGGTGAGTTCGAGTCAGAAGCTTTTCAGATGAAAAAAAATATAAATATGCCGAAAAAAGAGACTCAGGTGATTTTCAGCCCGTGTTTATCCAATTTGGTCCAGCCAATCTGAACAATGATACCATTGAGTTTTTTACTGCAGTGTTATTTCTTCGCTATAATTGAGCAGCAGGTCACCCATGACAATAATCAGCTAAAATTTTGTAACATTCTCAATCACATGACCACCCAATATTTTTCTTCCATCTTCCTTTACTAAAAGCAAAATATACAGGTATATCATAAATTCATAACCCAAATGAACATGGTAACAGTAGCCTCATATAAATTCACTGGTAATTCACCGTCCAATCAATGGTGGAGGCAGATAAGCACTGCAACTAGAATAATATGTGCACTGTACAGAAACACCAGGGGATTCCCCTGGCTGAGGCGAGTTACTTGGCTGGGCTGACTTGGTTGAGCTCGGCAGAGGGCCAAAAGGCCATAAAAAAAAAACTTAGAAAATAAAAGACATGTTTCAAAAGTATATTCAAACTTTCAAACCTAAAACACCTTTAAAAGCTTAAAACAAGGTTAAAAAAATAGAGAGAATATGGATTTAAAAAACACAATCTACAATGGGATATTTTAAAAAAATCTAAAAAATATATAAAAGTATGACTATGGCAAAAACCACTCATCAATCTTTGCCAAATATATTTAAATCATGTAAGAAAATTTGTATAATATAATTTCATTATTTATAATCTTTATTTTTTAAAAATGCCCTGAGGTGTCACACGACTCAAAGGTACTCGGCCTCACCCACAGGCAAGACCCACTAACCTGGTCGAGTCCGAGTGGACTTATGCGACCATATAAGTTATACAATCCCAAGAAAAACGTCCCGATTCTTATCAGTTTCAAGAAAGAAAGATCATGCTAGTCCCACCAAGTCAAAATAATATCAGGAATTCCCACTAGTCAGGAGCGGGAAGTGAAAAAGAAAAATAGCATTTCTTCTCCACTTTCAAATCAGGAAAGCTGGGGTCTATTATCAAATCCACAGCGAAAATTCTTTGGAGAAGCCGCATTTTTATTTGGATTCATATCGAACCCAATCAATAAACCAAGAACAAAAACCCCAAAAGCACATCATTAAAGGTAATTCATGCAAATCAGCGTTTAAATACTAGTCTAAGTGGACTCCAACTTGACTGAATAACTCGGCCTCTGCACCCTGAGAGGCAAATTCTTGAGACAAACAGGGATTTGTTAAAATTACTTAATAAATAAAAAATGTGTGTTACTAAATCACTAATAGATAAATATGTTCCTATATAAATTTTATATTTTATATAATGTTTTGTGAATCTTTCTTATTGTGCTCTAATTTTCTGTTTTTCCTTTTTTTTGGATTTTCCTAAATTGTTTGAAGCCATGAATCATATGTTCCATTATCCATCTTTTATATACGTTTTTCCATTAGACTTTAAAGATGTCCGCAACTTTTTCTGCTTTTCACTGATTCTTACTTTAAAAGAATAGTAGTAAGAAGAAATAGAACAAGTCTATAATGGACTCTATAAAATAAAAATTGGGGAGTTACAGAAAATGGAATCCATAATCAAACAAAACAAACCAAGAATGAGCCATTGATTCTCACCTTTTCAAAAGCAGCTACAAGAAACCAGTCGTGATCAGAGCGAACAAGCCTCAAATGAGAGAAGAGATTGGTCTTCCTCTTGCTTCCTGGGATCAACAGAGAACTCAATTCCACCACTCCCCCGTTCTTCATCTCCATCCTCAACTCTCTGCCTCTTTTACGACTACAGGGCTTACGCTGAATAATCTTTCCGGCAGACAGAAAGCCGGAATCTGACCCCATATCTGCAAATTTGTTCAGGAGCTTATCAGAGGATGCCTTGCTCACGTGCTGCACTCTCTGATCCGCCATGAGAGAAAGAGAGAGAGAACGAGAGAGAGATGACACTTCCAGAATCGGAGTTGATTCTGAGAGAGAGAGCAATGCCCTGAGTTTGCGCGAGGTTGTTAAGCAGAATCCCTAATACGGATTTGCAGATAAGAGAGAGAGAGTAAAATCCCGAAGTTCCGGTTTTAGAGAGATAGATTGTTAAGCCCCACGTTTGGGATTTAGAGGAGGATTCGGGATTCTTTGTAGATGCTGGTGGAGCAAGGAATTGCAGGTGACCGTTGGGTTTTTGGAAAAAACAAAGCCAATGGACGGTTGTGATTAAGGGAGCGTGTCCTTTTACCGGCTTGGATTGCGAGAGAGAGAACGTGCAATATATCCGTTGGGGAAAAGAAGGGAGCGGCGATGGCATCCGCGTAGCGTTGGCAATGGACCGGACCCGACCCATTCCCGCCAAGTTTATCCGAGAATGGTCCAAGTATGGGTTTAAGATTTGGATCCACGGGTAGGGTTCGGGTCCAATGAGCGACACTTGGATAGTCCCGAGTCTGGGTATGAGTCATGCTATACTGACGGGTACCCAGATTTGAATTTTTAGTTTACCCAAAAGCAAAAGCCCCAACCTTAAAATAATTTCAATACTTTTCGTCTTCCCTGATCCCCCGAATAGCCAAACCCCATCACCATCCTCCCCCTCTTTGTTTCTTAGAGACATTGCTCTCTCTGAAGATCTCAAATGTATCTCTCTCTAATCGCCCACCCCTTCACATATCAATTTTTTTTTGCTATTCACCATTGTAGGCTACAAAAAAAATGAAGCTCATAACATCCCTACTTTCCACAAATGCAATAATCATTGGAAGATGTTTTTAGTAAAACATTGCAGTCTTAATTTTACAAATAAATATAGAGTGAGATCATTAATCTTGGATACAAAAAGGTCACAATTACTTATAATCATTCAATGTGAAATCTTATGATTCAGATGTGTCATAAAGTTCGAGAAATTTTATTTTGAACTTTGAGCTTGGTTAATGGAATAAATGCAATCACCCAATTTTACATCCAATGGTCAAGATTAATTGTGTCCACCTGGTACCAAAGGTAAATAGTCTCATTATATACCTTTCTATAAATATATTGCTTTATATAAAGTGCACCCTTTTCCTCGCTCACACTCGCCACTGGATCAACCGGGTTTTAAGGGGAACCGACCGATTCCCCACCCATTGGGAGAACCGGACGAGCCCCAGATTCTCGATCCGGTTCAACGGTTTTTTAAACTCTAGTTCTATGTAAGTGACAACCGTTGTAAAGCCAAAAAAAATGCTGTTTTACCAAGATGAGACCAAAATATGAAGTTAGAAAATGAAATTAAGGGCAAAATGAGAAGTCACAATCTCAAAAAGTTTATCTCTTTTTATTTTTTTGTGTGAAATGGTGTGTTTCCTTGTCTCCTTCATTTTTATTGTAAAGGCCGTTATATATAATATAGGGAAAAGTTTATATAAGGTTGAATGCATATGCACCTTAAAAATCTATCATAAAGCTTTTTAATGTGGAAAAACTCACTATTTGATCATCTGGACATCAAGACGTATGAATACAAAAAAAAAAGTTTTTGAGTATCAGAAATAGTGCATCTTGTAACATATTATCTAGGTCGTCCATTTTCAAGATTTTCATATGTTTATGGATCTCCTTGATTTTAACTATTTTTAGAGTTTAAAATTTTATAATTGGATATAAAAATAGATTTTAAGATAATCCTAAAAAAGTTTTACAGCAAAATTACATGTTATGATAAAATTTTGGAGGTGCGCTTTAATTGGATTGTTTATGGTTGCAACCTTATAGAAGCCGCACCCTATAATATATACACACACAAAACCACATAACATTTTTCTACAATAAAAATTGGAAACCCTTTTTCATTGTCATTTAAGCCATTGCATATATCGCTCAGTACAATCCGTTGTTTTATTTACAGAATCTTTCTACCTATATCGTTACCTAGGTATATTGTTACGGGAACAGACTGTTACATTATTTAAAATATAAAGGCGCCGTTGTAGTCTTTACCGCTAAGAAATGAATATTCCCAAATTGGGTGTGGTTTGTATAATAAGGATCCAAACAATCAAGGAGCACTTTCAACTAGCATGGAAAGATGTTTCATAATGGAAAACCTTTGTGATATCTGAAAAATTATTTTGTTCTCTATTTATTAAATTTAAAGCTTAAAAATAGTATAGATCGATCAGATCTATATATGTTTTAAAATTTTGAAAATCAACGATCTAAAAAATGTGTTACAAGATGTATTATTTTAAATATTTGAAAATTAATGGACACGGTTAGCATGCAGCGAAGCATGCACATGTAGAAATACAGGCTTGGCAATAGATATATTATTTAAATAAAATTTGATCCTAAGTTTTAGAGAATATATAATCTTTAACATGACGATCATGAATATAAAAAATAATAATTATATTACAAAAATATTTAGACAGTTATTTATAATTGGTTTTAGATGGACCACCTATTTGCATTCACTTTTAAGATGGATATTTTAATATTTATGGATTGTGGATGGATGCTTTAAACCTCTAGCCCGCAGTTTTAGACCGCATATTGTAGAAATGCGGTCCAACCCACATGAAACAATTGTTCTTAACATTTTTTTTTTAAAGAACGCGGTTAGCATGCAGCCTGGATAATGTAGCCTCGATAATGTAGAAATGCATGTTTGGCAATAAATATTTTTTTTAAGTATAATTTGATCTTAATTTTTGGATAATATATAATATAGATCATGAACATCAAAACATAAAAATAATTTAAAAATTAAAATAATAATTATATTAAAAAACATTTGGGCCTTTAGTTACTATTATTTTTAGATGGAGGACCTATTTGCATCCCTCTTTAAGATCAAGATCGATGGTTTATACTTCTGGACCGCATATTGTAGAAATGCAGTTCAGGTCGCATAAAACAGTTACTTTCGAAACTTAGGACCTGTTCACCTCGTAATTTGCAGGTGATCAGGGAAAGGGCTACTTCCATGGCGGAGAAACCAGATACTCAGCTTTTTCACCTCCTCACTCATCTCCTGCAACAGGTTCCCTCTCTCTCTTCCCCCATTTCATCCAATTTCATAATCCCAGTATCGCTAAGTCGTTAATTGCTTGCAACCTTAAGCTCGGTCGTTTTAACTTCACGAATATTCGATTTGGATGGATTGAATTGTTATTCGTCATTCGATTTGTATGGTTGAATTGTTATTCGTCATCATTTCTAGGATGTTGGAATCAATTGGAGAATCGGGTTTTATGTAATTCTTAAATTTGAATATGCGATATCGCGAAACAGTAGAATTGATTATTGAATTGAGTGTTTTCATCATTGAAATCCTAATTTTCATGCTATAATATTATTTTTCTAATGGCTAATGGCTGAGGCTCTAAGTAGGGAACGTGCAATTCTCTAACACAGTGACATGGGTTCACAGGAGGAATAGAGAGGGAGGAGTACAATCAGCTAAAGGTTTTGGAAAGATTGCCCAGAACTCTCTGCTATAATACTAAGATAAAACGTAAAATGTTGACTGAAATTTGTGGATGATGGATTTCGTGGAATTGCCAATGTCGAGTTTTAAAGAATTTTCTCCTTGAAATGGCAGATTTAAGTTGGAATTCGAAATGATCTCTATTTTTTTTATCTGTAGTATGGCTTGTCTTCCTTATCTGGCCAAATCTTTTGATGGGTCTTCTTACCATGCTTGTGCATATATTTTTGAAACTTTTTTTTTCCATATCAAGAAAAGGACTCTCATTAATGAGATCCTTATTGATGAAAAAAAGTAGCTTCCAGTAATTTTTGATGAATTGCTGTGATACCGCTGGGGTAGAGAGAGAGAGAGAGAGAGAGAGAGAGAGTGTGGTGGTGTATTAAA
>NW_006500031.1:1238518-1263806 GCF_000471905.2 Amborella trichopoda
GGAGAGAGAGAGAGAGAGAGAGAGAGAGAGAGTGTTGGGTGTGATTTTAAAAATTTAAGAGCTAGCTTCTAGGGACCTGAAGTTGCTGGATATTCTTTTCTCTTTAAGGTCAAAGCAATAGCTACAATGTTCTCTCTTAGGAGATGAATTTGAACCTCACACATTTGGAGACCCCAAATAGTTAGTTGGGAAAAGGGTTTGATAGTGATGATGACGTTTGGAGACTCAAGTGGTAGGATGCGAACTTGAGACCTAGCAGTTGCAGCGTCAACCCCTTGATCAATAAACTCCAGCCTGAATCCTATGTACTTGAATGTAACAACTCCTTGAAATCTAAGAAGTCATTGAAGGTATTCATTCATAGACAACTTTGGATGGCAGAATGAGCTGTGTTTTACCTCCATTAGCTAACGGTGGACACTGTATCTATTGCATGAGTTGATAGCAAGCCAATCAATGAAAATTTTTCCATGCATCTATCGAGTGCTTTGATTGTCATCAATTTATGCAATATTGACATAGAATGACTCATCTTTAACTGTCTAGATGAGGGTTTAGTTGTAAAGGCCAAGGATCAACAACTTTGAATGGCCCTCAATCATAGTTGTAGAAGCATCACTCTTTGTCATGTCTTTCAATGCTCAAGTAATGGTGGTGCATGTGTATTGCTTATGTCTTGCTTTAATCAGATGTGTGTTGCTTATGTCTTCCTTTAACCAGTTGAAAACTAACTCATTGGTAATTGAAACTTAACTGATCGATATATGGATAATTTTCAGTTTAGTAAAGATCAATGTATGAGATTATACTCTCTCAAAGTCCACAACATTGGTGGTATATTTACCTGCAATGGGCTTTTTGGAAATTAATGTCATCTGCATGCTCCCTTTGGTTTTCTTGATATTGCTGCTTCCTAGTTGTGCTAGCCCTCCTTCATTAGCCTGGGTCATGGGCGAGGGCTTCATTGCCCTGCTGGGCAATCAGTCACTGGTTTATTGAGATGCCCTTTCATTTATGCCCCGCCTTAGACATGCTGTACATGTGTTTTATGTTTGTTCACTTGGAAGAAATTGGGAGTGGGGTGGGGAGGAAACGATGTGTGGGAGAGCAGTCCCCCAAGAAAGGAATCAAATATGAAATAATTAAACAGAAAAGTACAGCACCCAAATTTAAACACATACATGTAAATTCTAGTAATGGTCTTACAGATGAATTACCAAACAAAAATGATCTATGGGACAACCTGCTCATTCATCTTGTCACGTTAAAAGCTCCCCCTTGACTTCTAATGGCTAGTGTAGAATTCTATTAATAGGCTTATGTCTCCATGGAGTTTTCTTCTAAAATGGCCTCACATATGCTTTCATAATCCTCTAACCTAGCAGGACTTGTAAAGTTTGTATCAAAGTTTTTCTCAAGGCTCCCATCATTTAAGTCACCCAAAAAACAAAGGCCCCATCATTGGACACCTCTATATAAACATTTAATACCAAGTTCCACTGATAAACGCTAACAGAAGTTCCACTTATAAGCACCATCTGCGTTCTTCATTTTTGAACTGGATCCTTTCCTTTCTAATCACCCATCTAACTAGAACCCATTATTAGATGCTCACCTTTTTGCATTTTTTTACTGTTAACCTCATTGTCCTTCTCCTTTAAAGCGTTTTTTACTCTTTACACTTCCCAAATGAAGGCCATCAGACACCACTTTATATGATTTAGTTAAGAAAATGGTCTGCTTCTCATAACACCTGATTGATTATTTTTAGACTAATGAAGTATTGTTGTCCTCTCTAGCAATTTTATTAATGATTATTTCCCTTTTTGCTTACTCACTGAGATTTCTTTCAAGTTTAAGATTCACATGGTTAGGAGCTGTATTTCATCTGATCTACAAAGCTGTGATGCATTGACTATGAATATACATTACACTCAACTCTTATTTCGGTCTTGGTTCAAAAGACCTGCATGGGCATTAAGCCAACCTACTAATATCGTAATACTTCGTCGACAATTCAGCTATTTTATCCCATAACTTGACCTGGTTGTTCAGTAACGTTTTCTTTGATGGTTGGTGTAAGCAGAGTGCATAGTATGTATAAGTCATCGTTGCCAGGTAGTGGTAGGGGACTGGTATGGGTACGAAGTACTGCTACTGGTACCGGTACACGAGGGTGAAAATTGTTTCTGATACGTTTTTATAGATCAATATCTATCGGTGAGTTGGTTCGATTTATAGAGGAGAGGGTTCTATGTAATTGATAAGTTTATATTGATATTATTGAGTGGTCTCTTTGAGAGATTCATATTTAATACAGAAGTCATTTATCTCTTCCTCTTTTTCTCTAGAAGGGTATCTCTCTCTCCTCCTCCCTCTCTCTCTCTCTCTCTCTGAACCAGTCTCTCTCTCTCTCTCCCCTCACTGAACCACTTCTCTCTCTCTCTCTCTCTCCCCTCACTGAACCAATTCTTTTGTCTTGGTAATAGTTTACCTTTCTTTTAATTTGATACAGCTACCAACTTAATAGGGATTTGAATTATTTTAACGTGGATTGAAATGTTTTGTATCAGTTCCATGACTGGTATGAATTGTACATGGTAGGCCCACCCCAAAAGAATACCAAGGTAACTAGGCACATGTATTCGGTTTTGTACACAAAGAGATATAGCTGTCATTTCTGATCTTGTTTATACCACCAAGCTCATTATGTAAAGATACATAAGTATTAATGTAGTATGTAAAGAAACAACATATCCATAAGATGGGTGTAGCTAAGATGAGGATGTTGAGATGGATGAGTGGCAAGAAAGAAAGGATAGAATTTAGAATGAATACATATTTGAGGTGATCCAGGGGTGGCTCCAATAGGCGATAAGATGAGAGAAAGTAGATTGAGGTGGACTGGCCATATGCAGCGTAGATCTAATACAACACCGGTTTAGAATGGCTATTTGCTTCAAGTGAAAAGGCTCTAAAGGGCAAGGGGAAGGCCTAAAAGGAGATGGATGGAAGTAATGAGAAGAGATATGGTGATCTATGGTTTGACTGAGGGTATAGCACTTGTTATGTTAGAATTCGTGGGAGCATAGAATGGAGAATAGAGAGAGAAGAAGAGAATTTGTGGGAGCATAGAATGGAGAATGGAGAGAGAAGAAGAGAGAATACAATGTTTACGTGGTTCAGGCTGAAGCCTTACTTCCACAGATCCAAAGTCCCATCCGCCTACATCTTCACTATTTTGGATGAATGTTTACATCTAGAAGTACGTCTATATATAGAGGACAATCACACAATTAGAAGAGATAATTATAGTATGATAACTTGATGACCAAGTAATTTGGTCTCTATCTTCTAATCACACAATTAGAAGAGATAATTATGGTATGATTACTTGATGACCAAGTAATTTGGTCTCTATCTTCTAAATACCTAACTTTATCAAGAGATATATACATATACATCCATAATGATGTATATCAATATGAACCCAAGATATCCATATCCCAACACTCCCCCTCAAACTCAAGATACTTTGACACAAAACAGCTCGAGTTTGAACAATATTAAGTTGCCAAAAAAAATAAAAAAATCACATGTTACCATGGTCTTCCAAGAAACAACCTTTCTTAGGCTCTGTACTTTCTTATATGAAGATCTCTCTCTTCAGAGGCTTCTCTGAAGATCTCTCTCTTCATAGGCTTCTTTTCTTTCTAGAGGCTTTCTCTCTCTAAAAGAAAAAGATTTTTCTTTCTCTCTCTTCGGAAGATCCGAGATCGAGTAACGAAAAACTCGACGATCATCACACAGGATGGACCAACAGAAAACTCCATCAGCAAACAAGATCAAGGAACGGAAAACTTGATCATCAACCAGGATTGAGAAATTCGATCATCTTCATCTCCTCATCTGGAGACGGAATTCTTGATCATCAACCAGGATCGAGAAATTCGATCATCTTCATCTCATCATCTGGAGACTGGAACTCTTGAATCAATATGACCATAAGACTGGAACTCTTGAATCAATATGACCATAACTTCCCTTTGCATAGTAGTTGGACTGAGCCAGAATCTAGATTTTCTTTAGCGGTTACATTAGAGATGTTGACTTCATCTCTACTCATCTCATCTCCATATCTCCTATACTCTCCCCCGCAACTTGGGTGTGGATGCGAAGAAACACCCAACTTGCAAAATACAATTTTTTTCTTTTTCTCTTTTGAGTACAATCATATAAAAAAAATGCCAATGAAATTGGGCTTCTAGACAATAGCCCACATCTTAAAAAAATATTACATTTTTTTTTTTTTTCTTCTCTACTATTTCAATTTTTTTTATTATTTTATTTTTTGTTGGTGGCCAAGCCAACTCCACCACGAATAGGTGGAACATTCTGCACTGAAAAGTCTGAGGGGGAGCAAGCGCGTTTGAATAGAATAGGAAAATAAATACTTGTCCATTGGCTGGTGAAAATTGCTCAACTCCGAGACAAACACAGCAGAGGCCCGAACTTGAACTCCTCAGGTCACTGCAGCGGAGCACAATGGTGGTGTCTCTTGATATAGAGATATACTTCTAGCATTGTTCTCCCCACTTTGCAAGCGCCTAGCAAATTCTTCAAGCCATAGTAGCATCCCATCTTGTTGATCACCGCCATCAAGAGCATGCACAGTATTTACGAATGCACCAAGCACACATGCCATCAAATTTATATCGACCTCACGATATTTTGTGTTAACGTAAAGTAAACCATCCAAGCAATCGAGGAAAAATATCTTCCTCAAGTTACACGACGAGGCAACAACAATGAGTTTTTGCTTTCTAGAGGATCTAATGCGGCGAGAAAGATGGATTGATAACTCGGGCAAAGACGGAATGGGGCAAAGACATAATTGATCTCGCTCTGATACCATATTAGAATTCGTGGGAGCATAGAATGGAGAATAGAGAGAGAATAAGAGAATTTGTGGTAGCATATAATGGAGAATGGAGAGAGAAGAAGAGAAAATACAATGTTTACGTGGTTCAGGCCAAAGCCTTACATCCACGGATCCAAAGCCCCATCTGGCTACATCTTCACTATTTTGGATGAATGTTTACATCAAGAAGTACGTCTATATATAGAGGATAATCACACAGTTAGAAGAGATAATTATGGTATGATAACTTGATGACCAAGTAATTTGGTCTCTATCTTCTAGATACCTAACTTTATCAAGAGATATATACATATATATCCATAATGATGTATATCAATGTGAATCCAAGATATCCATATCCCAACATGATAGAGCAGAATGACAGAATAAGATTTGTCTAGTCGACCCCAAATAGTTGGGATAAGGCTTGGGTGGTGATGATGTTGATGATTAATGTACTATGTCAAGTCCACTTTTTTCTTTTTCATTTTTGGTGGGGGGGTGGGGGGAAGGGGGGGGGGGGGGGGGGGGGGCTAATTGCACAAATGCTCATCACATTTAGTCGACCAAAAAAAAAGAATGAATTTGCCCAGAACAAAGGGAGAAAATTAGTCTGCCATGGTTGGTGAGAACAGGCCGCTGTCCATTTAATGGATGGTGGACCTAGGCCTTAGGCCTTAAAGTATTACAAATACGCATACACAGAGACTATCTTTGTGTGTGTATGTGAAATGATTCAGCATGGAGCATTTGTGCTTCTACATCTCGAAATGGTGTGAGCCCTTCCTCTTCTTCTCTCTGCAAGGTCTAGTATAAATGGTTGGGATTTCGGTGCATAGTACTCTGTCATTGTCACAACAAACTGATGTTTGCATCATAGGTTTTCTTTTCTTTTATCCATCATTCTTGGAACTCCAACAAAATCTTCACAGTGATGATTGAGGTATTTGTAGAGCTAACATGCAGCATTATTGAATTCTCAGGCTACCAAATCTTGTTCTGGAGCTCTTAGTCCTGTACCTTATGTTTTTTTTTTCTTGGTGATAATTCAGTTTTCCTTGACTCTTACTAGGTCAATATGTCCTATTTTGATTGATTTTGCACTACAAATTAGTTGGTATTATGGACTTTGAAGATGAAGAAACTCTTATATTGATACATTTGATATTCAATGTTAAAGTTGTTAGCAGGAATTTTATATATATGCTACATTGGTTGCCCCTTGATTTTCCAAGTATTGACGTTTTCCCTGGAGGACAGAAAAAGGGAAGAAGCCAAACTATTGTCAACTGACGATACGGTTTATTTTAGGTAGAGGCAGAAAGCAACCAAGAAGAAGTTGAACTGCGTGCAAAGATTGAAGCTCTTGGGTTAGAGGTCAGGAAAGTGCCATCAAAGCCTGCTGAGCATATTGATGAGGTATTGAAATTGATTTTTTCTTTCCCAAAGTATATATATATATAGAGACAAGTAGCTTTTTTTTTTTTGCCTTCTCATCAGTTGGGTATATGAACACTGCTGCTATCAGTTTATATTTTTAGGGCTTATAAGGGTCAGATTATGGGTGATGAACATACTCATTATTTATTTGAAATTGATTTTTGTGCCCAAATGGCTCACTGATGATACAATAATGGGTGCAGCTAGAGATAGCAAGGGAATTGGATAATTTATCAGCCAAGTTGGATAATGTTGAGGAGATGATATCTTCAGCCATGGCTCAAGACCCACAAGTCGGTGCTTTGTTAAGTAATACTGCTGATCTATGGATGCCAGTTATCACCGCCACTTCTGAGGAGCGACACTCTTTCTCAACAGAGGCCTCAGAACATACGTGAAGATCGACTGAATTCTTAAAACTGGGCCGTTTGGTTTTATATCCTATTTCTAGGCATTAATTGTGTTGTGATTATGTATGTCCTTATTGAAATATAGGGTAATTCATAAAAAATGTGACTAAGAGATGAACTATTGGACATTTACCCATTTTTTTTAATTTATTTTCAGAAATCTCATCAAAATACACATGACATGAGTTGAAATAGTTGAAAATGGGTAAAAGGCTAAGTAGTTGATAAGTTTAGTGCAATTTGATAAATTCCCCTAAAATACAATAATTTTCTTGGGGATTTGCCAACATATTTTTCATATAGTGGACTTGGTTTTTGTCTGTTTAACTTGTTTGTATGATACTTTACACGTGCGGCTTGTTGTAAATCATTTTGGGTGGTGTTTAATTTAGTAACTTTCCAGGGGCAAATATGTAAGCTCCGTGCAAAGACGGGATGTTTTTCGTTACAAAGACACCAACTATGTATACCAGTATAAAAAATGTCAACCCCAAAATTGTTATTAGACATGGCAGTTCTGTATATCATTAGAGATGGTGGGAAGTAGAATTTTATGTCATTTATTTGCTTTTAAATGGTATTTGATCAAAGGGGTTTAAAAAGAAATGTCTAAGTCTTTAAAATGTCAAACGTCTCAAATCATAGTTGTGTCAAGCGAAAAGTCTCAAATCATAATTGTGTCAAGCAAAAGATGATGGGCATTGAATGGGGGTGCTTGTTCGGACTATGATGGCGGCCTAAATGGGGTGCTTGTTCTGACTATGATGGCGGCCTAAATGGGGGAATTGAATGTGTCAGCCACTAAAAGATCCGCGCTTTGAATAGTAATTTGATATTTGTTTAGCAAATGGCAAAGCTACCATTGCTCAAAAGCTAACAATATGTTGGAAGGCATAAATGTATAATTTTTTGTTGGCTTTATTTGCAAGTGCTTTAAAGTGTGCCTTTTATTTGATGCTTTTGGCTGGGTCTTGTTGGTCTGATCTGTGCTTACTTTTTCATAAGCAATGCCTTGTTGGGTATTGGGTAACACTTATTAAATATACATTTGAGAGCATGTATCTTATACTCCTTCGAGCATAGTTTACTTCTACTCCTTTGGTTAGATGATCTAATTGCGGGGATTTTTTCAATTTGAAATTTTGGCAATCACTTTAAAATTATTAGATGATTATTCTCAAAAAAGAAAAAGAAAAAGAGTTTTCTAACACTTGGATCTCACCCTCTAAACAATTCGACGGTTTCTATTAAATCTTGAGACATTATTTTTTTCGTGTTTAAAGGGTACAATTAAGATTTTTTTTTATTGAGGTTAATCTATATGTCAAAGAGGTTATATCCCCAAAATTTGGGGTCCTAAAACCAGTTCTAGGTGGGGTTTTACCTGAAGAAGTAAGTGGACAGTATACTCCCGAGGGAGTAGATTTTCTTTTGGCTACATTTAAATATCGTCCGTGAGAATTGCTCTTTTTCCTCTTTGTTAGAAGCCTCACATGTTTGTTTTTTGTTTTTTTCTCTCTATTATTTTTCTTGACTTAGCTAATTTGGTAGGAGCATCTTAGTCCCGACTCCCGACCCAATACGCCAGTCAGAAGATGTCGATTAATGTACTGTTGCCATCAGTTTATTTTTTAAGATAATACCCAAATTGGGTGTTGAATGTTGATTTTTATGGCAATCGCTGATATGACAAAGGTGTAGTTTTGGCCTTTTGGGAAGAGGATGAAAATCATTTTTGGAAGAGCATATGGAAAATCATTTGTGAGAGAGAGGGGCCCGAAGTTTCGGTGAGGTTAAGAGAGAGCACACTAGGTTTCGGCAATGGATAGGGTAGTGAGTGTTAAAGATAGGACGTCTGAGATGCGTATGTGGTGAGAAAGCAGATAAGGTAGTGAGTGTTAAAGACAAGACGTCTGAGATGGGTATGGTGATGAGAAAGCAGTGACTTCCAAAACAGCATAACATTTTATGCATAACTAATACAAAAGGTAATACAGTACCTTTGGTAACGAAACGTGGTATTTGCTGGACATTGGCCAGCTATAAGATCTTTGTCTACAAAGTTGACAACTTCAATGGAAAAGATTCTTGGTGTTGCAGGACCAAATTATTCATTTGTTCATGCTGTCAAGGCTTCTTTAACCTCCAAGAACACCTTTCATTTCCCAGTTTAAAATTTCTCTTTCACATCGAGAACTGCTTCCTGGCAATTAAAAAACAAATTGGAGCTCCCAAAATGCTCAAAGTTAATACCCCACCACAATTGATCTCAGAAACTCTCCACCATCCGATGAAAAAGACTGGGGTTTTAAACCCTCAGAACCAATTTTTATTTCTACAGCTATCACAAGGTGAATCAGATATAACTCGGAGAAGTGGAGTAGATAGAAAATCCTTAATTATGGTATCTTACCTGCAGCACCAAATGTACAATTTGGTCATGCCGGACACACAATATGCAGTTGCTCGTCTTTATTATCGAACTCTATTAAAGTTTAAATGGTGAGGTTTGTATAATGTGCTCAACTTACACTGTACAAGTAAGGCGCTCCTCACATTTGCAAGTAGATATAGTTCTAGTGTCCAAAACATTATGATGGCTTGAAAATCGATATTCAATCTTAATTATGAAATTTAAGATTTTCAAAATAATATAGATTAAGCTGACCTATAAATATTTGAAAATCTTGAAAATAGACTGCTCATATAACTTGTTATAAGACGCACTAATTTTAAGACTTGAATTTTTTTTATTTTTAATTTTTAATTTTTTTATTTTTTATACCCATACATCTCTGGATCAAAATGATTAATTGAAAGATTTTCTAACTTCATAATATTATTTTATACTAGATATTTGAAGTGCATTTATAAAATTACAACCTTATATAATTTTGAAAATGGTGTTGGAGTCGTGGTGGTAGCACTACTTATGCCCCAGCTAAAGTCTAAGCTTTCATTGTCGCATATCTCATTAAAAAACCACTAGCGATTTAAAAAACTGGGTACTAACTTGTAATCCCCATTGAATTACCAAAAACAAAAAAAAAAACTTATATAAATTATTTCTAAAGTTTAAAAACAGTCTAAAGCATAGGTGGATCCGAATTGCCACCTCGTGATTTCAAACAAAAAAATATTCAAAAGGAATAGAGCCAATAACCAATTCAGGTTGGGTCGCTTTCCAACAAACAGAATCAAACAAAGGGCTTGGAAGGATTCATAATCGAAAAAGCCCTCAAAAACACATGGCAATTTCTAATTGCCCTTCATAACTTTATTTACTGATATACCCCTCAAAACTTTGTATGAGCGGTGGAGATTCTTCTTGACAAAAAGCTTTCTTGTCTACGACGTTTAAAATTTGGAGAGGTTACTGTCATATGAAGCGAACTATGTTAAAATATCAGAAGGTTTTGTGTAGCTCAATGTTTTAAAGCCAGGCCATTTTTTATTGGGAAAAGTTTATATAGAGCCTAGGCAATAAGCAATCAAATTAGATTCTACTTCAAAATTTTTATTAGAAGAGTTTGTTTTAATGTTCAAATACCGTCGAATTGATCATCTCAATATTAAGATGCATGGACATGAAAGAATATGGATTTTAAGGTTTGAAAATAATGCATCTTGTAATATATTTTTTGTCGATCAATTTTCAATATTTTCAAATTTTCATAGATTGGCTTGATCTACACTATTTTTTAAAGTTTTTAAATTTTATAATTAGAGATGAAAATATATTTTAAGGCTGTCACAAAGATTTTCAGTGCTGAAACCATATTTCTTATCACTATTTGAAGATGGGATTTACTTTGATTGTTTAGAGCCTCGGCTTTATACAAACCACACCCTTTTTTATTTGGATTGTCGATTTACATGGGAATTGGTCACGACTGAACTAGTTCTAAGATTGGTATTAATCATGGCTTAGTTTTCCTAAAACTCTTTTTTTATATATTTTTAAAACTTATCTAGAGTTTTTTTGTCCTTTTAAAAATCACAACCGAACTAGTTCTAGGATGGTATTCTTCCTTCTTGGTGATAACTGTTATTATGATGACTGGACCGGGCCTCCTGGTCCAATTCATGAGACAACTAATTGATGTATGGTTCGTAATAAAAATTAAGTTTATTTGAAATTGGTTAGAAATGATGTTTAAGTGGTCATGGTATGTATTGTCAGTTATTACCGATCGGATGGGTTAAACAAAGTTGAATTTATATTTTAGAATATATTTTATGTTTTTAAACTACTATTTTTATATTTTGTTTTATTTTTTTTTAAATCTAATCCAATCAGTGTGATCGACAATTAAACCAACCTCTCTGATGATGTCAATAATGTACTGAGTCCATAAATCTAAAAGAACTAAGGATTATAGACTGTAATTATGTATCTTTTATTTTTTGTATCAAGAAGTTAAAGTCACTCGTACCAATTAAATGTGAAATCTGAGACATCTGATAGCTCGGTGAATTAAAAATGTCAAATTTGAACTTTTAACCAGGTCAATGGGACACCCCCAGCCTACCCTTTCACATGGATGGCCAAGGGTAAATAGCTTTATTAGATGTCCTTTAAAACAATTAATAGGATATCTCATCGTAAACTTTATCTTTCCTGTCATGCTATCGAATTATCAGCAGGAAGCTGATAATACTCGTAAGGAAACAAAATTTTCATCGGCGCATATCATTCTCTTGTATCTAATCATCCGAAATTTTGATATTCTCGGTATATAATATCAAGCATCTTAATTATATAGAGTAAGTTTGAAATTTTTTTACTTCTCAAAAGTATTAAAATACTTGTATTAAGGAAGAAGTGAAGGGAGAAATCCCGTTAAAAGTTGACTTTTTAAATAACATCCCTCCATTCAATTTTTTTTTACAATTTTTACCACAAAATAAATTTTTATAGCAAATACCCTCAAGTAAAAAATAATGAAAATGCCTTTTTCTATACATAATAAATTATGTTGGGCCAGACATGGTGTGGACTCACAAACATAGTGTCGGACTTAGAGAAAAAAGAAAGAAACTCGCGTGAAGACAACTTTAGGTCAATATTGCCGAACCCGGACATGGTTATGCCAGACCACATGAATATATTGCCGGACCTTGTGGTTTGTGTGCCGGCCATGGGCAAATCACATCGACCTGCTGGACCGAGAAAAGGATATGCTACACCGATATAATACATGCCGGCTCGCCTTTAACATTTTGTCGGACCTGAAATATGCGAGAATTGAAATGTGCCGGACCGCATGTACAATATGTCGAACCCAATATTTTTCAGAACCCCTATTGCATGACCATATTTAAGAATTTCCGAACCCTTTAGTTATCCATAAACAATTAGTGTCGGACCGCCTTTATAAAGCGTCGGACCCATTTTTTTTTAAAAAAACTCGATTGTGGGAGAGAGAGGCGTTTTAACTAAGGGGAGAGCATTTTGGTCTTTTATTTTTCAATTGGTGGGGGCTTTGTTGGAGAAGTTTGTCCTAGGGTAAAAGTTTCGAAACCAAAATTGATTGGGGGAGGTTGTCTACAAAGTCAAGGTGGGGAATAAGGGGGATACGTGCAATTTTCCATAAAAATAAATTAGAATTTTAGGATCTAAAAATAGAGAATATTGTTACAAATGATCTAAACTTGTCATCTTATGAGAAAGGTCATCTTAGTAAAAGAGTCGTTTTAACAGCCCCGTTTGTTTGAATTGGTTGGGCCTCGGACTTGGTCCGCTTAGGGTTTTGTCCGCTCTCCCTTGTCTTCGTTTGATGTTCGCCTGCCTTGTGGCTTTTGTTTGTTGCTCGGTCTGGTTCCAGGCCGCCATGAAAATGGCCTTCGAGCTCATCATTGACTCTAGAAAGATGCCCTATCCGGTCACAAATCACCTCACTTCTTTATAGCCACTAAAAGAGCTCAATTTTCAAGCCCAGAGTTCTGTTGCGGAGCCATTAAAGGAACTCAAAGGAATCAGAAATGGTTTTTCCATCGTGAAACCCTAATTCTCTGTTTTGGAGCTTTCAAGGTAGTTGGAAGTGTGCGGACGTGGCGGGCTTGGAGGAGATTCTCTATAAGCAGGGGTTTAGAGGCTGAAGATTGCCTGAAGTACCCCTACTTGTCTGGTTTCTTTCTGAAAAGTTGCAGAAATGATGTAGATCAAGGAGGTTCTTGTGGAGGAACGGTGTATGAGAGGGAGATTGAGTAACGATCGTGTGGGTTGATTTACAAACCCCATTTCTCTGTTTGAGTTCTCAAAAGAGTGTGAAAGTTGAAACGGAGACACTAAGTAAGAGTTTAGAAGCGGCGAGGTTGCTAATAAATAGCTCAGGACCGAAACTTCTGTATTTTGTTTCGATTGCAGAGCCATCTAAAGAGCTTGCAAGTTTCAGAAATGGCGTCTCTAGAACAGCTTCTTGCTGAGGATGGGTTTCTAGGACGAAAATCAACTGAGATAGCTTCAGAGAAACACATGAAGTGTAGGTCTAAGGTTTCTTCTCGATCGATTGAGGTGAGCTTACCAATGTATATTTGTAATGAAAGGAATGCTCCTGGTTCTGGGCAGGAGGGTAAAATCAGGCTTGGAAGGACCATATCTGATGTTTCTAGGCATAAAGGTACTAAAAAATCTCCGAATAATGAGAAAATTAGGGAGATTTACAGGAAAGGATTGCGAGAAAATGAGAGGTTCCGTGAAAGATTAAGTGCAGATTTTCAGGAGAAATCAAAGTTTGGTAAGGATTATCATAGGAAAGATTCATGTGACAGTGAGAGGATTAGAGGTAGATCAAGTAAAGATTTGTGGGGTAAAGAGGAAATCAAAGATGTACATAGGTTGTTTGTGCCTGGAAATGAGAAATTCAATGGTAACTTCAATAAAGACTTGCAGGTAATTGAGGACTTCCAAGATAGACATGAGAAGGACGGGGAAAAGGAGACTTTTCATGACAAAAATAGACATGATAATATAGAGATTGTGAACCTCAAAGGCAAATCCGGTGTTTATATGGGGGAAACTGAAAATTTGGAAGATAAATTTAAGCGCTACTTTAGTGGAAATGAGAAATTTGAAGATAAATATCAGAGAGATAAGAATGAAAATAAAAGAAGTGTATGCAGATCGAATAACAGTTCAACAGAGAGTGAGAAGTATAAAGATGCATGTAATGAAGATTTCCATTATAATGAGAGCCCTAGAGGTCGGTACAAAATAGATTATCGAGAAAATGAGAATTTCAAAGATAAACCCGTGAGGCATTTGCATGAAAATGAGAAGCTCAGATATAACAGTAGAGAGGATATGAAAGTAGACAAGTCATATTCTAAGCTCAGCATTGAACAAGTGAAGGAAAAACACCAACCTGCACTTGATGAAGCCGCCATTCGAGCTGTGATTTCAATTCTCACAAGTTACATTGGGCGATTCATCAAAGACAAGAATTTTCGGCTGTCTTTATCTCAAAATTGCCTCTCCTGCATAGGTTTAAAAAGATGGAATGATGCCCAATACAATGAAAAGGGGATTGTTGCCAATCTTAAAGAAGCAGTTCAATGTGTCGAGGGAGTGGTTGGGGATTTAAAAAACCATAAGGAATTGAAGAAAGCAGCACTACAGTTGAGTATAGTTGCAGGTTTAAATTCAAAGGATTTAAAGGAAGGGCACACTTCAGGTATCCCTAATTCCCATTTAGCAGCATGTGCTCATCTCTATCTGAGTGTTATTTACAGGCTTCAGAAGAAGGATAGGGCTTCTGCTAGGCACCTTTTGCAAGTCTTTTGTGATTCTCCCTTTCAAGCTCGGGTAACTTTGGTTTCAGACCTATGGGAACATTTCTTTCTTCCCCATCTTTCGCATTTGAAGGTTTGGTATAGCCAGGAAGCTGAGTTTATACTGAAGAGCTCTTCTGGGTCTTCAAGAATGAAGCTTTTGGACAAGCTATATGGGGAACAATTGGATAGTGGCACTTATCAATTCGCAGTTTATTATGAGGAGTGGCTAAAAGAGGGCGCTGAGGCTCCTCCTATTCCTTGTGTTTCTATACCTTCGAGCTCTGTATACGGAAGTTCACGTGAAAGTTCACATGGGCCTTCCCCAAAGCAAGATTCAAGCCCAATTATATCGAATTCTGAGCAGCCAGTGATCAGAAAAAGCTTGTAAGTATTCATTGTTGATTTTTTTTTGTTCAATAAAGCCGGACTGTACTGGATCTCCTAAGTTCTCGGGGGCCAGCTGATTGTAATAGCTTTAACAAACTTTTGTGGTTCATCTAGGAAAAAAAGAAAAACTATGCCTGCTAAAAATTTTTGTGGACAGCTAATTTTGGTTCTTAAAAAAGAAGAAGAACAATAATATCTGGACTGACTCACCTGGTTCTTACGCGAGCTGTAGACCCTAGGAGGTCCAGCAAGGCCTCAGACTGGTTAAAAGGGGCATGAACTTGTTTTTTTGTATAAACATGGTCTCCTTTTTAAAGACAAGGCGAGGGTGATTTACCTAGGCATCCTCTATAGGGACCTACCAAAGTTGGCAGTTTTGTGGTGCTCAAAATATTGTCTAAAATATGTAACTAGGATTTCATGTCTCATTCTTCTTTTTTTGTTTTGAAAATGATAGCTTGCTTCTGAAGCAGGATGTCTCCCTCACTAATTTGTGTCTAGCTCAATTTAATCTTTTAAAGAAGAATATGATCAAGTGTTATTCCTTTAAGAAATTATTTAATATTTGTGTTCATGATGTAGAGCATTTTACTTTTTGCAGGTATAAAGCCGTTTTTGGCAGTCTGAATAACATAGATGGGCTTGGTGAAGTCAACAATGGAAAAGGCGATGGTGATTTGGATGGCCATTCTACATGTGCTACTACTGTTCCTGCAGAGGATGATGAGAGAATTCAAAGTGAACATGCAAAGCTTGCATCAGATTTGGGAGACATTTTAGAGGAACAACCTGCTAGAAATACACCAGAGAATGCATCTCATGATGTGAGTTGTTTGTGTAATGATATAGCTTATTTTCCTATCTAGAGCAGTGTTTCAGCCTATGACGTGTAATGCCCAGTCGACTATGACTCAGCCTATTAACTCGGCCTCGGCACCTGGCAAGGAGAGTTTCTGAGACAAACTTGGGTTTCTTAAATTTAATTAAAAAATAAAAGTTTGTTTAATTACTAATAAATGATAGAAAAATATGCCTAAGATAATTTTTATTTTTTATGGTGATTAATATTTCTTATTAAATGCTCTAATTTTCTATGTTTCCTTTTTTCGGATTTTTCTGAATTGTTTCAATCTTTAAATCAAAATTTTTATAATCCATCTTATCTACTTTTTCTCATCTTTTATAGACTTCTACTAGTGTTTATAACTTATTTTGCTTATGGTTTTCAATTATTTTAAAGTTTTTTTATTTTCTTTGGTGATGTTTGGGCTCAAACAGGACTCAGGCCAGTCCACTTGGACTTACTTGAGTTACTAGGCTCGGGCAGGGGCTGCCTGAGCCCAGGCCGAGTTTTTTAACATTGATATGGAGATGGTTTCAACTTGATATGTGTACATGGGACCAAATGCATATTAACTGCATGTGGAGTCCTTGTGCTTGGTGGTGGGTAATAATCTCTCTTCTCTCACTCGTCCATGAATTTATCAACTGATTCTAGCCTACTTAAAGAAATTCAAGCATCTCAAGTTACATATGGTAACCTAGTTGAGTACATCAAACTTGACTTCAATGTCGAATTTGTAAAGTTCGGGATTTTATTCTTAATACTGTAGGCTGATTCTCAATCAAGAAATCCTCTGAAAGCTTGGGGATCACCTAGGGTAATTAAAGAACTCGAGGAAGAAGAGGACAATATCCCAGGTTGCAGTGCTGCCACTGAAGGTGCCATTTCTCCTCATCAGTTTATTCTAAAGAAGTTAGCCAAAGATGTATTTCAAATGCGAGACAGCGATGAAACAATGGATTCCTTGGCACCTATCAATGTGCCTGATATAGAAACAAAGGTATTGTGATATGGTATACTAAAGCGTATAACTTCTTCATGATGATTTATGATATCTAACATTAACATTGAAAACTTCAAATTTCATCTTTGTTTGAGAGGTGCAGAGGGACATAAGATTTGATTCAAGATCTGAACTCTGCGGAACAGAATCCGCATCTGAGTCCTCAAATTTTGATACAAACAAGGCAAGCTTTAGGTACATTTGGCTAAGAACCAGTTATTTGTTTCTATCTTCCTATGGAGATTAGTGGTTGTATTTCTATTTCATTGTCCAGCTTTACAAAAAGCAAACATTTTGGGTGCAGATCATTCTTTCAAAGTACACCAAAGGATTTTATCTGTCCACTAACAGGGCAGCTGTTTGAGGATCCTGTGACTCTAGAGACTGGGCAAACGTTTGAGCGTTCCGCCATAGAGGAATGGCTGAGGCGTGGAAACAAAATGTGCCCAACAACCAAGCAGGCCTTAGAATATCTAACAGTTCCCAGTACAAACTTTGTTTTGAAGCGTGTTTTAGATGCTTGGAAGTTGGAACATTATAGATACATAACCTGCGTTACCGAACCATCAGTAAACTTGTCAATGCACAATCAAGAATCCAAGGATACAGAGGCGGTACATGTGATAGAACAGCTTCTTACCGGATCCAACCGAGAAGAAAGCATTGACAATGCCAAACACCTTATCTCTCTTGGGGGGTTGGAGTTTTTGATTGAAAGGTTTGAATTCGGTGATTTGGAAGAAAAAACAATCATAGCATATCTTTTCTGCTGTTGCATAAAGGCTGATGGAGGCTGCAGGGACTACTTGGTCAAGAACATTACTGGTTCACTAATTCTAGAGCTTCTGCAGAGCAAGCAGAGCCGATCTAGAGCGATTGTTGTGTCCCTGCTGACTGAACTGATTTGCCTTCACAGGTGAGTTACAGCTTATTATTATTAGATATTGAATCTAGCATTGTTTTTTCCATTGATAGCTATCCATTATCATTGCTTAACCATTGTCCTTGCTAAGAGAAAATAATTGATGTGTTAATTTGATTGGCATTTCAAAATGTATAAACTTGAGATCTAGATGTATACGTGGGTTATATTTTTTTTGCTTTCTGTTGTTCCATGTTGTGTTTGACACCTTAATTGGTGAAAAGCCTATCTTTGCAGATTGGAAGCTAAAATATGCTACAGTGTTTTCTTATTTCCTTGTCAGGTTTTCATAACTGCAGACTCATACTTGTACCTCTTGTTGAAACAAAATTGCTTCAGATTGCAAGACCTGGCATTTGGTGCATGCCACATGTCATCTGCACCAATCTTTGCAGATTGGAAGCATAAAATATGCTACAGTGTTTTTCCTATTTCCTTGTGGAGGTTTCGTAACTGCAGACTCATACTTGAACCTCTTGTTGAAACAAAATTGCTTCAGATTGCAAGACTTGGCATTTGGTGCATGCCACAGTTCTTCTTTCAGATCATAGAACTTACAGTAACTTTATGCATTCCTATCACACACAAAAAAGGAAAGCCTTCCTATGGGTATGGGATGATTGATGATCGTCCATTTGTATAACTAAGTGTTTTTTTTTTCAATTTTTTTTCTGTATATATTTAGCAATTTATCAGATGCTCTTCTCTTTGGCCGATGACCAAAGACTGCGGCTTCAGGCCCTGAAAAGAAACGAAGCAAACTAGTCCCTGTTAAAAATGGAAATATTTATAAATTTTCCAAAATGTTCCAAAGTTCAAATTTGATAAAAGTACTCTAAAATATTAAAAGTTTAAGAAAAGTGCTTCAGAGATATTCAAAATTTGGGAAAATATACCTCATGTATGGAAATTTTCAAAAAGGCTTTCTTTAAATTCAAAAGATACACTCTAAGGCTTCCCCCGTATCTGCCAAAGAGCCAGAGCACTTCCCTATTCTGGCTGAAAGGAAGAGACCCCCCGAAGCGAATCTAATAACATTGATCTTGAGTTTTGCAAATATACAATCCTCAGTAATGCTCCTATGAAATATCTTATTTTATTATTGAAAACTTTTCCAATTAGTTTAATTAAAATTGAAGATAAGGGGGCAATGTGATATACTGGAAAATCATGACTACAATTCAATGGATTAAATTAATGCTCTTGATACCCATTTTTCATGAGAATATCCTATCCAAGATTTAGATAGCCTCCGAGTAATCCATATACCAAACAATGATGTACTTTATTATTATTATTATTAGTATTTATTAATTTTGACATTTGATGTAGAAGAATGCAAAGTGTGATGGAGCTTTCTAAAACAGATGATCTTGCTGACTTTGATATACAAGAATTCAAGTTAATGTTGTTATTCCCTTTGTAAATTTCATTTGTTGAAAAGATTATCAATATATTTTATGTAGAAATGTCTACGCTATATTTTGCATGCAAACACTTTTCGAGTCATTTAGCTCCCTGTGATATTTGTTTAAATCTTTCCCGAGCTTTCACTTAGCTACTCTAAATGTGACAGGAGGACAGTGATCACAGCCTTTCTAAGGGGCTTCCAAAATGAGGGGGTCCCAAATACAACGCATATTTTGTTGGTTTATCTCCAGACATCCCCACTTGAACAAAGACCTTTAGTAGCAACACTTCTCTTGCAACTTGATCTTCTGGTATACTTCCAAGTTCCAAATAAGTTTTATGAACCTCATGCAATGACCAATGTAATGTTATGTTATAAAGATACGAATCAGTAAATGCTGATTTCAAATATCTTGTAAACATTGGAGAATTTAAGGATACTGTTTTATATTTATCGACTGTTTGCATATATTCTCAAGATTTTGGGTAGGGCATCTACAGTTGTTACTCCTGAATTGGAATACTCTTGAGAGTGATACGTCTGTAGGGAAAAGGTGGTCTTCATGGAATTCAAAGTCTTCAAGCTGTTTTATGCTGTGGCCTAATGTTTGAACTTAGGTTGCCTGTCGAAGTCCTGAAAGTTCCAGTCCATTAAAATTCTGATGTTATAAAAAGAAATACCCTCGTAAGATTTAGTTGAAAAATATAGTCCTATGAGTTTTTTTATCATTTTTTATGAGACAGAACATTGTGAACTTTCAAATATGTACGGGGTTTCTTGTGGAGACAAATTGGAATGGGCCCAGTTGGGACATCCTTTCTCATCTCAGGTCTTTCAAGTTTTAAAAAGAAAATTGAACTTAGAAATTATATCCATTCCTGTCCATCATCTCTGCAAAGGCACTACGCCCTTGATTGAACCTAAAAAATGATCTATCAGAGTTCAACAACATCAGGCAGTTTACCTTCCCGACCATGGGTTGTTTGATTACCAACTATTTTGAGAAGAATAAAACTACGAAAACAATTAATAGACAGAGATTGGCTATTTAGTATTACATTGATCAGAAGCTTTCCATGCCTTGCAGGGAGAGCCTAGAAGGTATAGCATATACAGAGAGGAGGCAATCAATGGCATTGTTGCAGCTTTGAATTGCAGTTTAAATGACGAGAATGTTCGGCCACAGTTATGCAGAGCTCTTCTAATCTTGGGAGGTCGCTTTTCTTACTTGGGTGAAGCATCCATTGAAGCTTGGTTGTTAAAGCAAGCAGGTTTCAGTTCTGACTACTTAAAGTCAAGAAAGGACATTCATGAGCTTCTGCCAATTGATGACACCATGCAGAAGGTATGCATCATTTTTTGTTAATGATTACATTAAAAAGGAAAATATACTACACTTCATGAATAAGATGAAATTTTGATGATCAGATTATGATGACTCATTTGTACTACTTCCCAGGCTGAAGAGGAAAAGGCATGGGAAGAGTACTCAAAGAATATGGCCATTTCCCTTTTACGTGATCGGAAGCCATTCCTAGATTCACTCTCTAAATGTATATTAAAGGAGGTTCCACAGTTGTCCAGTGTGGGCCTGGTCACTGTCGCTTGGATCACGCGTGCCCTTGCCTCATTGCATGATTCTGAGCTCTTGTTATCAGCATTCTCAGTTTTGGCGCCGTGTTTGAAAAGCAGCTTGGAGAACGGAAAACGGGTGGAAGACCAAGTTCTTGCTTCTC
Organism: Amborella trichopoda; assembly: GCF_000471905.2. The sequence continues at coordinate 1,259,369 of NW_006500031.1, forward strand.
TCTCTGTAGCATATTTCTTAGATAATCCAGGTATGATCAGTTTTGCAATACAAATGATTGTAACTATAAAACGCATTGGCAATGCATTTTTGTCATGAGTAGTTCGTAATACTATGAGACATGTTCATGGAAATAGTATGGTCATGGGGTTATCAGGTCCCATCAATGGGTTGGAAAGTGATGGTGAGTAGTTTTTGTTGGGACCAACTATGCAATCAGTACTGCTCAAACCAATGATGAACCAATCTTATGCTGATGATAGTCACCTGCAGCCATACCATTTCCCAAGTGATATAGATCATAGTATATTTTCCGGTCATGAATATAAGAAAAGACAGAATACTGAAAGAAAAGTTTGCAAATATAACTAAAATCCCAATCTAAGATATCACAAGGACACAGATCCCTACTGCCTGATGCATCTTTCCTTCGCAAGAACAATAATTGATCCTCATTGTGGCCTTTAATAATCATTTCAAATTTGAAATCATTCGAATGGACGTTCTTGAACCAGTGTGTAAGTGGAAGCAGACACTGGATCGCGATGTATCTTTCCTTTGCAAGAACAATAATTGATCCTCATTGTGGCCTTAATAATCATTTCAAATTTGAAATCGATGTATGTTTCCTTTGCAAGAACAATAATTGATCCTCATTGTGGCCTTAATAATCATTTCAAATTTGAAATCATTCGAATGGACGTTCTTGAACTAGTGTGTAAGTGGAAGCAGACACTGGATCGCTAGGGAACCTGTTCCGATTTGCCAGTCTGAATTGGGCGAATTGTCCAATTCGGGCCGGGATACAGATACCAAAAAAGAAGCAGGTGAATTGAGCTATTCTGAGCTCCCCTAGATCCACATCGCACCCCTACTACCATGACCAGGTTGAAACCGCTTAATTCCACTTTGAAGAGGACTGGTCTGAACTTAAGGGCTTTTACCCAATTTGGGTGAGATCATCTGTTTCCAAGGAGACCTACTTTACAGTGGACTATAATTTATTAAAACTAATTCTCCTTGTTTATGGTGATCATTGCAGATTGTCAGAGTTTGCTTTTGGTGTTTGTCAAAGAAATGATGGAACCGTTAGAACACCTTAGCAAGGAGACATGGACGGCCAGGAGCATTCTTGCCGTCGTTCCAAGAGACCTCTAGAATTTATGGCGATGGTAAAGTTTGCCTCCATGAAGTAACCACTATTCTTTCTTCTTTACTTTCTAAGAATTTGGTGTTGGTGTGTGCTTTTATTAGAAGTAGATTTGAAACAGATATGTACAGGTTAATTTATTAAGCGTTTCAAGCATTGGCCTTCTTGTAAACGAAAAACCAGTGGCATAATTGGAGCTTACTCTTATCATAGTTTTCATTAGTGCTGTCATGACTTTAAATGACATGCCTGGCAGAATTTAGGGGGTCCAAAACCAACACATGCCTGAGTTCTGCATGTTACAGACTCCAACAAATGCAGTGAAAGTATTTCAAGGAACAGTATCAACCAGCAAGCTTTCAATACAGCCATGTTCACACAGGTTTTAAAGAGCCATACTGTTGCTGTTGCATTCAGAGAGAGAGAGAGAGAGGCCTTTGTGCTCTTTCTAATCATTCAATTATTGCGAACATTTATACTGGTGTTTAAACATGAGCCATATTTTCGATGGAGACTTCAATCACCTCAATTTGCTAAGTTAATTGTGGTCACACTATAAAACCTCGCCTTCCAATAACAAGACAATAATGTCTTGCAAATACCTAAGAAACTTGGAATCATCCAATGTTAAAAAAAACAACGATCCAAAATGAGAATCGGTGGAAACAAACCGAGTTCCCTTGCCAACTCTATTAGAGAACCAAGCAAATCAGTTGGATCATCGATTTGGACAGGCAATTCACCAATCCGGACCAGTTTCCTGGATGACCTGTCCACCCACTTGATTTGGGCTTTAGAAGACTAGAATCACCCATCAGCTCAGGTTCAGCTGGCTTTGTTTTGAATTTCTTCATTAAATATATAGCCCAATCTGACAAGAATTGCCCAAGTTGATAGTAACTCCGAATCAAATTCCTGGTGAGTCAAAAACCAATTCCGAAACAGTGCCAAAGAATACATATGAGACATAAAAGCACAACTTTGGCAACTCGTATGGTTCTTTCAATGAGCTCTCACCCAAAATAATGGTTCCTTCAGTGGATAAGAGCAAAGCAAAAGGAAACTGAAAAACATATTGGGGAACATTGCAGTCCTAGTTTCTCATACATAAATAACACTACAATTCAAAAGAAACATAGAAAACTAATATCATCTAATAAAGAGCCTAAATATCCAAATAACTATGGAACCCACAATCCAAAGAAACAAGAGGAAAACAAAGACCCCTGCCAAAATAGTCGACAAAGGTGGCCCCGCTTCACTATCAGTTTCTTGCTTTGCCTGAATTTGGCTGCCTCCACTTTTTCCTTTGTCACCTTCACTATCAGGACCATTGCCCAAAGCGCATATGATATGGGCAGTCCTGATATTATGAGATCTCCTATGTTCCAAAGTAGTAGCTCTGGAGTGTGGAAACATGTACAAGATTAATCTTAGTTCAAATTATTTTCAAGCTTAGGAAAAAATTTACAAGATCAAGCTTCAAACAAAGCAAATATTTGTTAATTTTATACTATAAATAAGGATGGGTATTTCATGGGAACACTAATCGCATGGTTGATTTTAATCATATGGTTTTCAATGAAATGAGGAGGTGATGGAAAACACAACATTTGAACTTGCAATGAAATGACACGTTCCTCATTTCTCCAACCATCATTTGGTTTAAAGAATACTGGTTTGTGTTTTGATGGATTAATAGTGGAAATTTATATGTATGTTTTGGGTAAAAAAGTTATCATTAATGTAGAATTCATGAATTAATGTTTAAGCACTCGATTAAACAAAGATACCAAACTACCAATACCAAACTACCAATAAAAGAGCCCGTAGGAGCCAAAGAACAAAAACACAGTGGGGATGGGGGTTGGCTACTAAGTATCGTTAAGTATTAGGGCTGCAGCCTAGTAAAATAACTGAAGCCGCACCTCAAAACTAACAAAATAAATAAATAAATTAAAGTCATGGATTTAGCGAACCTTCAAATCAATCATCTCAACCTTGACGTTGTGGAAATTATTAAGATTTTGAGCCCTAAAACAGTGTCTATAACAATAAATTATTTTGACCATCCATTTTCAAGTGTTTATGTATCGGTAAGATCTGCATCATTTTTTGAGCTACAAATTTCCTAATCAATTGAAAATTAATTTTTGAGCCATCGTAGAGATTTCTCATGTGCAAAGTGTTTTCTAGATGTGGTTTCAAGATGAGGCTTTATTTTTTTCTTTATAAGCTCAACAATATATGGATCAAGATATTCTCATTAAGTAATCACAACACATTAGAAAGAAACAAGTAATATCAACAAATCCATCAATTCGTTTGATAAGATCATTTCACCAAGTAGTTTCTCATGTTTATTAAAAAAAACCACTTGTGGGTTTGGAATCCACAAATAGTTTACATAGCCAAATTATCAAAACGTTTCCTCTTGTTTTGAATTCTAGACTAGAATTTTAATAAAAATTTACATGTTCCATCTTTGGAACTTATAATATATTGCAGGTAGTTTCATCTAGGCCACTGAGCCAAATAATATAACAATCCTACTTGTTTTAGGTTCCAAACTTAGAGGAAAAAGACGAGAAATAAGTAGAGATGGGTGATTTTATTTAGTTATTTAGGGGCCAACTATGGTGGTAAAAGGCTCGGGTGACAAGGGCATGGGCTTGGGTGGCCAACGCAAGAGCATAGGTTTGAAGCCACGCATAAAAAGTCAAAAGTCATGACCATTTCCTAGCTCACCCCTCCCAAGACCTTGTGTAGGTGGACCAGCACTTGGTTACGACCTTTTATTTGGCTTGAGCGGCCCAAAATACAAGGACCCGGACCTGGCCCAACTCACTTGGTTCCGAATCATTGCAAATTACCAAAATACACTACTCATACAAGATCGCAAATCTTAGAGGTAGCTTAGGTACTGTTAGCAAATAGTCGAGTAGGTTATTGATTGAGATGATCTTTTTCAATTGACCAATTTGCATGATTTGACAACTTTAATTATAATTTTCTCAAATAATTTTGTCCAGCTATCAAATAAAAGGAAGGAAAAATCTTAATAAAAGTAGCACTTCACTGCCAGGAAAAGTAAGGCAGCATAAACATCCCAAACTGGAAGGGCAAATAGAACACAAGCAATATTAGAGAGGTGATATTGCACCAGCAAAACCCTAAACCCCTTCGTTTTTCAACGAGTACCCTAGACTGTCAAAACAAGCACCCACTCTCTCTCTCTCTCTCTCTTCAATGAGTACCCTAGACTGACAAAACAAGCACCCTTCAATGA
>NW_006500031.1:1263879-1296052 GCF_000471905.2 Amborella trichopoda
AACCCGTACCGTACGTACGTACGAAACAAACGAACACCCTACCCTAACTAGTAGTACGTACTACGACTACGACAAACAAACGACACCTCCTCTCTCTCTCTCTCTCTCTCTCTCTCTATGGTATCAATGAAGGAAAGTCAACATTAAACTCTTTTACTTATAAGAGAGATAATACAAGTACCTCAAGCCAAAGCCGAAGGCCGAAACCCTAAGATGAGCTTCAAAAGGAGGAATGGAAGCAAAATGTAGCCGGGGATTAGAGCATTGAAACCCTAGATTTTGGACTGCTGGTCTTGAAATCGAGCGTCGAAACCCTAATTTTGGAATGGTACAAATAACGGATGACAAGAATCCCATTGTGCTCCACAGTTTTTCACACCCCCCCTCCTTTCAATATAAAAGCCCAAAAGTGGACCAAAATGCCCTTAAATAAATGCAAGATTGTCACGGCATCCCTACCTGACTTTCAATATGAAAGAAGGGAGGTCACCAACGTTTTATGTATCCACCCAGAATTTCTTATTTGTGCCACCCAAAAGATGGGTGTTAATGCTAGTTGCCCCTGTGCGAAGATGATTTGGAATATCTTTTTGACTCAAGATTCCCCCTAGCAAATGTAAAATCAACCATAGCCGTGCATAGACATTTAAAATGTATAAGAAAGTTATTTTCCTAAGGATTAGGTTTCCCATGAGGATAACAGTTCCCAAAAATATATTATAACAATTTCCTTTTCGAATTAGATTTCCTATCGTAGATTTCCGATTAAATTTCCAATGAGGTACTTATTTGAATTGGATTAGGATTCGAATTTAGATTTCCTATCATAGTTTTCCGATTACATTTCCAATGAGGTAACTTACCTTTAAGTGTCCTCTTAATAGGTATTGTACCCTAAACTCTCTCTCTAAGGTAAAAATCTTATCCATGGTTTTTGTTTTTTTTTTTTGGGGAAGTGCCGGAACAGAGCCTAGGATGTCATGGTGAAGCATCTGCACCCCTAACCACCAATTCCCAGACCACGTTACTATATGAGGCTTAATATGTAAAATAATAACAAACACAATTGACATGGCCAAGCATTTAGGACGTTAAAAATGCAGTAGTTACCTGGCTGGAGTCAGCATCGTGCTTCATGTTTCACACGAAAAACTTAAGGGGTGACATTCAAGATTTCTCAAATTTAGCTGCACTCGTGGAAGAGAAAATAAAGGGCACTATAAGAAAACACAATGAAGCCATAAAATAAAACGCAAAACAAAGCTAGAAAGAAAAAGATAGAAAACGCACGCACACCAAATGTGCATGCCATTAATACACAAACAATGGAGAGCATCGCATTAAAAGACAATAAAATAACACTCAATTGCAGATGTGCACAAATATAAGCACAAACTACATCAAGTCATGCAAGAGAAAATAAAGAGACACCCCTCCAATTTTTCTTTTCTTTTTCTTTTTTTTTTTGGAGTCTCTAGAAATATCCCTGATTGTTTGCTAAATGCAGCAGACAGGTAGTTGTCACAAAGAATTCCCATTCAAGAAAGAGTGCCTTCTGCATATGCAGTGCACAACTCATGCAGCATGTAGCTGACTGGCTGTTCCACCAGTCAATAGATGCATTTCAATCAGGAATGAAATGTCTAAAATTTAGCTGCACCCATGGAAGAGAAAAGGAAGGAAACTATAGAAAACTGAATCAAGCTATGAAAGAAAATGCAAAGTAAAACAAGAAGGACAAAACAGAAAACATAAGCATACCAAAGGCACATTACACAATACTGCCAATAAACATAAAAAGGAGAGTAACATACAAAAAGGAATTAAAAAACAAAAGCTCACATGCAGATGTGCACAAACATACTCAACAAACAACATCAAATTATGTAAGAGAAAGTAAAGAAACACCTTTCTTTTTTTTTTTTCTCTACATCTCTAGATATATCCATGATTGTGTGCTAAATGCAGCAAATAGGTGGCTGTAATAAAGGATTTTCATTCAAGAAAAAAATATCATCTGCATGTGCAGTGCATAACTCATGCAGAATAAAACTGACTGGCTGTTCCATCAGTCACTAGGATACATTCCAATCGCGAAAGAAGTGATGTATTTGTGCATGTGTGTATGTTCATATATAGTTTCCATTTCATTTTGACAAGACACCAAGGAACAATTTTCCAAACTTTTCCAAATATAGGTTCAAGTTGAAAACAAGATACATACCATGACAGCAACACCGGTCTCACAAAATCTAGGTATACTGATCAGTCTAGCCAATTGTCCCTCAGATCCTGCATAAGAAGCATTAAAGACAATGAAATTAAGAGCTTCTATCAATTCCTCAGATTGGGCACATCAGAGAGACCATGTCATTCGCCTCTTTACTTTTTCCATGCAAAAAATACCTTTCAACAATTGAGTACCATATTTGTTCTGGTTCCCAACAAAGTACACATGAGGGCAGCTTTCAACGACAAAAGGGTCTCGATCGGTGAAGGGATAACACCCTAGAAAGACATCAAGTTCGGTACAATATGAATATAAGCAAAGTCCAATTAAGAAAAGGGCCAGGAAAGGAGATCACTAAAACATATATAAAAGGAGAAGCTAGGGAAATGACATAATGTGATGACATACCGAGAGTGTCAGGGGCAGTTGGTGCCAAGTGCCTCCATCTCAATGTTCTCTCCATGAAATCAAGTTTCTCTTTCGCTTCAGAATACTTCGCAAGATCATCTATGTTTTGACCCGATGTTCCTAGAAACCTGAAAGCATTGATAATGCTTGTGTCCATTATCATTTAAATCTTGAAAAGGTGTCTTTTTCTTCATTTTAATCATAGCCACAATAATATACTTTCTCTTCTTTGGTAAAATGGAGTCTCACCCCTCAAATTTAGGAATGAGAACAAGATCTCCAAACCACTAGGCTATTAGGAATGGAGTTGAGGTCAAGGGGGTAGCACAACCTGTGACTCAGCTTACCGGTCATGGTTCCCATTCCTACCAATGCTAATCCCTTTCGAAAACTACTATAGATTCCAAAAATTACTAACTCATACTAACAGTTAACGTTAAAAAAAAATAACCACTAGGCTATTGGGGGTTCACTTCAAGTCATAATGGAACTTACCCGACATCATCAAGGTAGAATGAATGAGGATTAGGACTGGACACGAAGGTATTATATGCAGAAGCTCCAGGGAAGAGGCATTTATGCAAAGGCTGAAAATAGAACCAAAACATAAGAAGATTACAGTTGAGAGGTCATCATATGCATGCATAGAGCCACACACAAACATACATACACATTTACATACATGTCAGTTGTGGCATGACAGACGAGAAATGTGGAAGTGTTGGCAATTTCCAGTCCATAACTATGAAACCAATTTTTGCATAACTTTACATTACATTTCCCTGTTAGTGTGGAAATAAAATAATCACTTAGGAAAATGATATGTTTGTTGATTAGGCGACTCCCTTTTTCTATTTTCTGGTCCTAGATTTTTCTTTATTTTCTTTTTCTTTCCTTCTAAGTCTTCAGATTCTACCTTTCTTTTTCTCTTTCCAATTTATATTTTTCTTTCCTCTGTTAAGTTCTTTTACTCTATTTTCTGCACATTATTTCATTATTTTCCTTTCTACTTTATTTTTAGGCATTTTGTCATGGAAATATTCTTCCTAATTTTTTCGCTTGTTTTTTCTTTTTTTTTTATAGGGTTTTGTTAGGCTACACCACTTGTGGTGTAGACCCTTAAAGTGCTCAACATCTTTAGATATTTAGATACCCTTATCCTATAGTATAGTAACTTTTTGTTTAGGGGTATTTTAAGTAATTAGTCAAGGGTAAACAAGAAATTCTTAATAGAAACAAAAACATTTATTAACAATAGTGGACAATGACATCACCGATATGGTGTGTGACATCACCCACAAGATGCATTAATTGTTTTTAACTACTAATAAAATGCCACTATTTTCTTATAAAAATATCCATTTTACCCTTCTAAATGACCAAAAATGCCCGTACTTGAAAAAAATTGTATTACAATTCAAGGGTATTTTAGTGTCCAAAAATGTTGAGCACTTTAAGGGTCTGCACCACCAAATGGTGTAGCCTAAATAACCCTTTTTTATATATTATGCTCTCTTTGATTCTCTTATACATTTAATCCGTTAGGCCAGAGTCTTTTTCCAAAAAAATTTAATATCCTCACTATCCTTTTATTTTATTTTTGTGCCACACATGTCAGCAATGCATATTCATAAGTGATGGATGTTCAAATTTATGCAACACTAACCTGCTGAGGCAAGGAGTAGTTTGCGGGGTCATGAGGCCCTGGCATTATATCCACAGGCATGGCTGCTGCAAGCTGCAAAGACATTCGTGATGATATTTGAATACTACATGCAACAATATGATTGAAATCAAGTAAAAAATCCAACCAATAATACCCCATAATTATCTATCAAAAGAGGGGGGGAAAAAAGGGGCGAGGGGGCACTCATTGAATATTAAAATGCATTGTACAGCTCGAAAGTTGCAACTGAGAACCTGAGTTAACAGAAGATCAAACTCTTTAATCGGTTCAGAGAGCTTGGATTGATCCTTTGAAGCCAAGGACTGCAACAACGAAAAAATAAGCAATCTGGAAAGAAGTAACACTAGTAGAACCCCACAACCATGACTGGAAAGAATAGTATACATATATTTGTTGTGCATGTAAAATAGTACAGAAACTGCATAAGAGCACAAGAGTACAACAAATGTCGAGCCAAGCAGATAAGATTACCTGACCTGCAAGGAGTCCTTGTTGAAGTTCAACAGAATTCCCAGCTATTACAATACGGGTAATTTGAGATGCAACATTTTGCTCCTGTTTTAATGGAAACTTTAGTAATTTCAATCGTTGACAGTGCAATGAGATAACAAGATGCAGATATAGTTTAAAATGCTACTTAAAAGATAAATCCATGAGGAAACTAACATACCTTGTCATCACCTAGATGTCCTGTCAAAAGGTCCACCAGCAATTGAATCTGAAGAGGATTAGACTTAATGCTCCCAACACTCAATCCAGACACAAAAGCCACATACTTATCTTCTTCTGTAAGTTAATTACACAAATTTCAAACGTCATGAGAAATAACAAAAATTGTCTTTCAACAAACAGAAGATTATAGAGCCACATAGTAATGTCCAAAGACATGGAAAACAGGCTTTACCAAGACTAAAAGTTGAGTGTCCACCTAAACATAAGTAAAGGCCAACTCAATATGATTTATGATATTAAAATTCCATGGCCTCAAGATTAAGTTAAATTCTAGACAATATTCAACCTTGTAGTAATAATTTTGGTGAGCGCTGAAACCAATAGTTTGGATTTCAGACTTTAATGCAACTGATACTTGGCATACAAAAATAGAATTTAGTTTAAAAAAAAAAGAGAGAAACTTATAAGTTTTGCCAAGACTTCATCCAGTTCAGCCAAATCACAATTACAGAATACAGATTCAGCCTCCTGTAGGAATGGGCTTGAGGCTAGGTGATCAAGGTGGTGGGGCATCATAACATGATGTCTTGACTTCCATTCCTACCATGGTAGAGGACCCCATCCTCTCTGAACTAGCCAAAAAAAAGATTCAGACTCTTGAAAATTATGCACAGACACAATGTTCTTTTTTCCTACGATTTCAAATGCAGTATGGTAAGTACTGTAAGTTCCAGCCATAGAATGAACTTGTTAACCATATTTTGGTGCAAGGAATGCCATGTTTTGGCTAATCAAAAGATAAAATTTAATTGTTGTCAAGCACACGAGGACAACTATGACTAAAGACAAAAAAAATTCAATATAGGAAGCAGCAACAACTGCAAATTCAAGAACTAGAGTTTATTATAAGCCCTCACCCATGAATATACCCATTCATTACAGAAATGTTTGTGATCCTAGTACTAATTTGGAATCATCAGAGATGTGTGAAGCACACTTGCGATGGGAAATAACAATCGTAAATGGTTTTTTGTTTTTTCTCTTTTTTTTTTGGGGGGAGGGGAGAGAGACCACAGAATAGGAAATTACCCCAACAGTCTATCCATCACAATCCATCCTTTGATTGGAAGGTGATGACCCCAATGAATAATATTATGCTAATTTCCATATTCCCCTCCATTGGATAAATTAATGCACTCGACATTCACAAAGACATACTGACAAATGAGGGACATAAACCCAGCTGGTGAATGATAGGCATGTTATTGAAAGTCATAACAGCATGCAACTGATGTAAAATTAGTTAGATATAATACTTGCTTCTTGTGGAATTTTTATCTGTGGTGGTAATCCAGCTTCTACAATCTTGTGAACCAGAAAATCACCATCACTGGTTTCTTCCCCATGAACTGCCAGTACAACACCTGCTAATCAAGAATGAACCCAAAACATAAAAGCTCCAATCATATGTGCCAGATTAATGCAGCAATATACCATGGCAGCACTTTCCATTAGCTTGTCGAGAATTGTGTGCATATGTAAGAGATACTGTGGATTCAAAACTATAATATACTATAGGACACCATAGAAAGCCACAGTCCAATGGGTCATCATTGTCCAATGAAATGATGGAGGGTGATGGGAAGAGTGCTATCAAGAACAGGAGATGACCCCAATGATGAGACTAACTCTCTCCATCAACATCAATCATTGCTGAACAAAACAGACTATGGTTTTCATATAAGTTCATCAGCATTCAGTATAGTTTCCCCTTCTTCTTCGTCTGATATCTTCATATACACACCTGTCACATAGTCAGATGGTTTCACCACATCCCCTATAAGTTTAACTCTTCCACTCTCATCTTCCAAAATGAGATGGTCATCTGGGTGAAGAAAATTATGAGGTTTCACAAGGGGAACAGCAGACCTCTGCAAATAAAAAGACAACACAAACTGATGCAGATTACATGATTATACAATTTAGAATGGGATGCATATGCATGAATGAATGTATGCACAACTGGATATCTTGAATATACGGATGGGCCCATGTACAGCAGAATAGAGAACACCATAAGCATACCTCCTTAGAGTACTCATCAAGAACAGAAGGTTTTAACTTCATTTGTTTGTATAAAGTTCCCACGATGATGCACTGTTTACCTACTTCAAGACCTAAAACCGTGTGAACTGCATAAAAATGGCATGCGTCAAAGAGAGAATGAATCAATTGGGCTGACAATATAACTCTCTTCCATTAATTCTGGCCTAAAACAGCACCTTAGACTAACCAAACCAAAGCAAAACGAACTTTACACATTTCATCAATGAAGCATGTTCTTTTTACTTCTTACACTACCAGAAAACAAATTACAGAGGTTGTATCAGTAGATAATACTAGGTTGCCATATTACATGATCATCAGGAAAAAAAAAAAGGAACCAAACTTTTTTGAAAAGGTGGAAACAAACTTTAAACAGCAACTAATTTGTGATCAAAATACAGAAATAAATACAAACAAGCCGTAACAAACTTTATACTCCAAGATCTACTGCATGAGGAAGGATGAAGCTAGAAAATAGCTGCACCATTTTTATCATGTGCAAAACGTAAGAAAATTTTGAAAGGATATAGCCATACCATATCTATCATGCACAAAACTCGAGAAAAGATTGGTTGAATCTCTTCTTCTACCTAGGTTGTTACTTCTGAACAGTATAACAGAATAAGATCTCATAGGTTGTCAAGTCAAGAACAACCAAGTTATAGCTACACCATTTTTAACCTGTAGTGGGAATAAGATGCCCATTGATGAAGTATATCACTTCATGATGCTTAATATTGAGCTAAAACGAGTGTTTTTAATGCTAATGCTCTACACTGACAAGAATGCAAAATCTTGTCATCCAAATTCAGAAAAAGCACAAAAATCCCCCCTTTCCAAATGTTTATCATCAATGAGAAATACAAATTCAATAAGAAACACTTATTGATGATCAATTATTGAAAGGAAATGAAATTCCGAAAGGATACCGGGCAAATTCGGGTGCTGATGATTTATAAGCGATCGAAATTGCTCTCTCATTTTGTAAAGGCGGAAAAAATATATGTGACTGTACTGTTGTCCCTTGTACTTTTGCAATCCAAGCAGAAACCTCTCATCCTGTGTATAATGGAGAATGCCATTTTTTTCATCATTAGAAGTAGCGAACTGAAGTTATAGATTCTTAGTGAGAGAATAATAAGAGTAAAAATTAGAGATACTGATTCAAAAAGTATACAGAATTTAAACCTAACAGTTTCCCTAGAGAGAGAAGGGGGTAAATAAAAACTTTTAGAGAGAGTAAATCGTGAGAAATGAATGGAGAGAGTAAATCGTGAGAAATGAATGGAAGATAACGTGAACACCAATATTACAGAAAAAGATGGAATTATTTTTATAAATTGGAGAGAATAATATTTACAAATTTTGAAAGGGAAAATGAGAAAATGAACCAATATAATCTATTGGGCCAAGAATAATGTCAAAAAAAATTGGGAGAAAATGGAAATGGATAATATTACTAATATAATATGAATAATATTACCTGAGAGACATAGAGAGACTGTTTCCTTTGGATAAGAGAGAGAGACTCGGCGTCTATGTCCATGGGGGGAACAAGCAAGAGTTCGAGCCCTGTTGCGGGGTTTTTCTAACCTTTTATAGGGAGAGAGACGATGAAAATAACCTTTGTGTTTCTCATGAATTTCTGAATGCCACTCGCTCTAATCATATTGTACTAACCAGGATTAAGACGTAAATGACGGTTTAGTCCCTTAATTAATAGGGTGATACGTGGTACTTTTTTTTTTTTTTTCATTTTTTTATTTTTTTTTATTTTCAGGAAATGAGAGCTTTGAATATCTGAAATCTAGAAGAGGTTATAAACTATGCTTAGTTTTTTTTTTTTTTTCATTTTTTTTAATGGGGAGTCGGAGCTTTTCATTTATGTTTTGATAAAGTATACAAAAAGACCATCTATTTTGAATAGAAGGAAGTAATAATCATTGATGTTTGCCAGATTTAAAATTGAGTGATTATGAAGGTGTTACTGATTTAACTCAAAGTTTAAAAAAAAAAAATTCCTACTTCTCAACATACTTTAAGCCATCCAATTTGACATCTAGAGGCTAAAAACAATTGTAACATCTTTGTAACAAAGATAAATAGTCTCCTAGCATACAATCTTTAATATTTTTTTTAATGCACGAGAGTGCAAATTTACATAATTTATAGACTTTTTAAGTATGTATTTCTACCTCAATGGATCAAATACACCTGCAGTTTGGCAGTTCAATACTTCAGCCAACCCATTTTTTTGCTTTTTCTTTTTTTTTTTTCGTTTGAATGTTACTTCGGCCAACCCATCGATCTCCATATTCCTTTCGAGTAAGGATGACCAAGTCATATCCACTCACCTCTTAACATTAATCTTTCTTCGGAGACTAGAGTTTAATCTATAAGGTTAAACTTATTTTACTAAACTTTGTGAATCCCTTTCTGCCACTTTGGGTAGATTAAACTTATTTTACTAAACTTTGTGAATCCCTTTCTGCAACTTTGGGTCCTCACATGGCAACAGTTCATGTTTTTGTAACAAAGCTCAAACTTGAGCTTCATTAGCTATGGAACTATGGTACAGCCACATGAGCCAAAGAAGGGGAGCTTTTCTGATCCTACTTGCGCTTCATTAGCTATGGAACTATGGTACAACCACATGAGCCAGAGAAGGGGAGCTTTTCTGATCCTGTGTAATCCTTGATGAAGCCCGAGAAGGGGAGCGCTTCATTAGCTATGGAACTAGGGTACAACCACATGAGCCAGAGAAGGGGAGCTTTTCTGATCCTGTGTAATCCTTGATGAAGCCAGAGAAGGGGAGCGCTTCATTAGCTATGGAACTATGGTACAACCACATGAGCCAAAGAAGGGGAGCTTTTCTGATCCTGTGTAATCCTTGATGAAGCCAGAGAAGGGGAGCGCTTCATTAGCTATGGAACTATGGTACAACCACATGAGCCAGAGCAGGGGAGCTTTTCTGATCCTGTGTAATCCTTGATGAAGCCAGAGAAGGGGAGCTTTTCTGATCCTGTGTAATCCTTGATTTTCCATAGTTCCTCGGTGAGCTTCTGTCGATCCTACTTGAGCTTCATTAGCTATGGAACTGTAGTACAGCCACATGAGCCAGAGAAGGGGAGCTTTTCTGATAACCATCCGGTATCAGCAATAGATGGCTAACTGGTATCGTCCTAACCTGATGGTATTGGAGCTGCAAGCATGTTATGCTAAATTTAAACCAGATGCTAACACTGTATATTGGTGGGGAAAATGAAGCTTTTTATGTGAAAGCAATGTATGTTCCTCCCACTATCAAAAGTCGTTAACTTCTGGTAATTATCAAAATTCACCCATCATAACCAACTTTGTTTGGAACAAGTTGGAATGCTCCTTGCGCCTCATTTTCGAATTTGTTTCAGCCATCTTGTTATGATACTAATTAGTCATATAATACATGTTTTGTTTGAAACATAATAGCTCCCCCACTCTACAGACAAATCTGCTTGAGCAAAGAAGACATATCTTAATTGACATTGATAGTTTGGGGAGCTCCTAGAATAATGCTTAAAACTGAAGTAGTACAAATGCTTCTACCAAGTGATGCGTGAAATTCTCTCAACTCGTCACCTTGTGAATTTCATGCATCACTTGTGCGCACATGGTGTGCGCACAAGCTTCAGTCCAAATCACTTCAATTGCAACCATACATAGCTTAGAAGTAGCATTAGTTCATGAACCATAATTTCTACCATGACATTCCTCAATCAATGTTTATCAGCCTTTAAGATAGTGTCTGTTCATTCTTCACAGCACAGCATCAAAGCAAACTGAGCTATTCCTGACTTCCAAAAAACCAATTTGCAGCAGACTCAAAAAATACAAAAGCAATCTAAATGTAGGAAATAACCCATGTTTTCCTACTACAATCACAAGGGCATATTTATTACTGCCAAATAGTAGACTCCAGACATGGTTTCAGCATGCCAGAAATCTCCATAAGGGCAAACTTTTACATTCATCTCCAGCGAATGACCTGCAAAAAATTCGGGCATTTCTTACATCAGGAAAATCCAAAAATTTTCATATAAAAAATTATATAGCCAATAAAGAGAAACATGGAATAATTCAGGGTATAAGCTATAATTTTGTTTGCTGATTATTTCTTCTGAGCTAATCATTTGCAGAAGTGGCAACCTTTACGATTTTCTATGCATGAAAATTAGAGATTCTCAAAAGGTACAGAAAGATTTATCAGATAAGATTTATTTATGCATTGTTTTCCCTTATATCAATAATATCATGAGAACAATTTCAATTGAATATAAGGAATGATTACATGACATTTATTTCACAAGCGTATAGAACATAGAGATAGACATACATGGACATACATGAATACAACTCATGTTTGTGCATGAGCACATGCATGTATCAGTACATGGTTACACATGTCCAGACATACATAAATATGCCCTCCAAGGTAAGTTGTTTTGGTAGGAGGAATGTAGCCTAATTTCAGGATTCTACAAACAGGTCTCATCCTACGGTAGATTGTATTTTCAAGCTTCAGTCAATGGCTTCTAGTTCCATTAACCATCATGCATAGACTCATGTTAATGAAGAGACTATAAAGCTCTTCAAAAAAATTCAAATCTACCAAATTGGAACTCAATGCACAACTCCCAAATTATAGAATAGAACATTCAAATTTCCACATTATTTCCGTTTTCTGTGCTTTTATCCATCAGGTTTCTGGAAATTTAAAAATTCAAAACTTAGGACTTCGTATAGTTTTCTTTCCTCTGTGAAATTCAGCACCTAAGGCTCTTAAATGAGAATCATGAAAGCAATCTTAGCTATTTTTTTCCCTCCAAAGACAAGAGTAAAACCAGTTGAAACTTCTATCCACAAATATCTCTTCACAAACACACAATAGTGCCAAGGGGAACAAATTATGGATGAAAAATTACAAACGAGCATGTCCTTAATAAAATGCTCACATACTCTTAGGTTGGGAATGATGAAAAAGGAGAAAGACAAAGAAAAGAATCTTAAGTTGGACAAATACAATTCATAAACAACAATCACAAAAGGAAGCATGTATTCACAAATATTCACTTTTGTAGCCACACAAAAGAAGCACACCAATATGAAGAAACTGTCTATACAAGAGAGAAAAAAACTCCCACACGCTATGCATAAAACCGTGTTGTCGACCTTTTTCTTGATCTATTATTCCTTCCTGGAAGGCTACTGCAGTAAAATCCTCTCTCCTCCATGAAAGTAAAATTCATATCATAAGTTGAGGTTGGATAATTGCATTCTTCTATAAATTATTGGAGAGGCAGTATATCTAAATTGTTGAAATCTCAGAACCCTAGGATTCCCATCGGTACGTGTCATGGTTTGACACTTACGCTGGACCACCCCACCATCATGACATGTTAATATTACACCACTAGTTACATAGGTGTGTTTGTTTCCCCATGCATCTAGATCAGCATCACATGAGTAGTATGGCACCCCATCTAAAAAAAGCACACAGTGACTACCCCTTAATGAATAAAAACAACGTTATATCACACTATTTCACATATTAAGGTATTCCACTTCAAACTTCCCCCCATGTTAACCCGAGCTTAATATGATAACAATGATGCTGAGGCCACATATAAAACACAATAAGGCTACCAGATCAATTGATACAACGAAAATATTGCTCTCTGAATCAAAAGTTCACAACCATAAGAAAGTATATTCATTTATCAACACAGGCCAGTGGAACTACTTCTTTGGTGATCACCTTAACCATAATCAAAGCATTAATAACGCTATCCATTAAAGGTTGACCCAAACTTACCATACTTAGCACCAAATAATCAATTCATTCCTTTCAAATCCAAAGTCAATCAATTCACTCCTTTCAAAGCGAAATTGAAAGCATGCGTAGTCAAAGATTTCCAATGTACCCAATGGAAGACTACGAGTAAGGTATTTGGTTTTAAGAAATAAATAGAATGGAATAACCCGAGTTCCCCTGAAATCTGTACTTAATTCGCACTCACAGCAGTGATTATAAAGAGCCCTAGAAACAATATTAGTGTAAATCAAAGAGCTATATGGCAAATTCCTCCTTAATTGCTCGCCAAACTAAAATAAACTAACAGGATAGACCCATAAAAAACGAGATAAAATGAATTTAACGAAGCCAGAAGGTTGATCTGCCGGTAAATGTACCCTAAATTTCAAATCAAAATGAGTAAACTTTACATAGAAAACCTTTTCAATAAACCAAACCCCATTAAAAAAAATTCTCCTTGATTACTCTTGCATTCAAACTCAACTAAACCTAAAGAAATCAGACTGTAAATCGTCAGATGAAGCGCCCTAAAGTTCCAATAACAACAAATAAGACCTATTATCAATCAGGTAAAATCAAATGATAACACAATAAATTCACTCATCAATCACTTGTCTAGCCAAAAGAGACTGCACTGAGATAATTTAGAACATATAACCTGTCAATAGTTAAACCTTAAATGCCCGTTGATATAAAAAAAAAACCATGTTAATTGTAAACAGTTTACTCAATAATCGAGTCTATCCCTAATCGCTTACCAAACCAGTGGAAAAATAACCAGAAGAAACCATACCGATTCACTTTCCGATAGTTATTTCCTAGAAATCGAGAAGTCGATGAATTCAAAGTCAATACTAAAACCCTAATTTGCATAAGACCGTACCGATCAATCTGTGAGATTTTCTAATTTCTTTTTCTTGGGTAGAGGTGGGCTATAGTAGAGTGAGGCCGCCATGGCAGCTGGGAAAATCACGAATTTCGCTATGTTCGCGAGCTTGGCAACCAGAGGCTTGCCTCTCATGAACGCCATTTCTATTTCTCCTCTGAACTCAGTCCTCCGCACTCCTTTCTCTATCGAGAAGCTCGTTATTAACTTATTATGTCTAAAGACTCAAGACTATGGTATTTAGTCCAGGGAAAGGTTTCTATGCTTCCCCGACAGGTTAGAAGTTCCGTATTCCCCCTTATCCAACCGTTCATTTTGAATGGAGTGCTAAGATTGCTCCCATCACAATATCTGCACTATTTTATTTCAAATTTTTTTTTCTATAAACTATTTTGACACCAAATTTTGAACGTCCATTTCTCTATTAAACTCGCACTAACGAAAAATATCAATAAAATATTTTTAATAAAATATTTTTTGTCATTATATTTTATCGAAAATT
The DNA here is from genome assembly GCF_000471905.2 of Amborella trichopoda. The sequence continues at coordinate 1,278,222 of NW_006500031.1, forward strand.
TATTTTTAATATTTTTTATAAGTACACGCCCCAATGAAGAAGATAACACATACCAAATTTCTTATTCATACAATTTGTATAAAAAAAACTAAAAATAAAATATTTTGAGATGTCGGATCTAAGATCAAACGGTGACTAACTCTGTTGATCAAAATTGGACGGCTGGATGGTAGGAGGTGGATATAACTTCTATGTTATAGGGGAAGCATAGAAAGCTTGCCCTTTAGTCCATTGATGATTGAAAGAAAATGGTTTGATGGGGCTGCTAAAAAAATAAATAAAGCCTCATATCGCAGCTCATCAAAAATTACGATTCAAGTGTTGAAAAACCTTTAAATCGATCATCTCAGTTTAAATATTATGGTTATGTAAAAAACTTAGGATTTCAAATTCTGAAAACAGTGTATATTGCAATAAATCATCTAGGCCATTCATTTCCTCCTAAAAAAAAGTGTTTTTAGATCTTCAATAGTTGCTTTCAATTTTTATTTTTGGTATTGAAAATTAATTTTAAAGCCATCATGAAGATTTTCGGATGCAGAAAGTGCTTTATTGGCTTTATGGACGTAGATTTGAGATGAGGTTTTATTTTGTTTTCACAAAGCCTAGCCCTATTTAATATTGAATGTTGATGGAACGCCTTTTTCTTAGTCAAAATATGTCGCGCTCCCATGGGAGCATATAAATGTAGTGTGGTATTCATTGTATTTATTTATTTTGAATGTTAACATGCAACTTATCATTAATTCAAATGTAAAACACAAGATGTTCAAGCAAAGACACAAGATTACTAAAATGAATAACCAACAAAGAGGGAGTATGGACTCGTCATGTGGCAAGAATATCGACATCTTCATTCGCCTCTCTATAACAATGTTGGACCGTTGTCATAGAGGTTGACAAAATATCTCAAATTTAACGATAAATAATAATTAATCTCCAAGGAATATGGTATTTCTCTTACTCCAGGCAATGACATTCGCCGAGTCTCATTCGATAATCCCACCCTATTCCAAAGTGCATGACAATTTTAGACCTTCTAATAAACCTAGTGCTTTCGCCTCATTTGTTGTTGTGATACCACAAAGACCAGAGTAAAACAATATAAAGTGACCCAAATTATTTATGATGAGACCGCTATAACCAGCCGGCCCTGGATTGCCAAGTTAACTTCCATCAAAATTAAGTTTGAAGAAACTCACTAGTGATAGTATCCAAACAACCTCACTACAAATGTTGGTAGTAACACCAATAGTCACCACTACCAAGGGATTGCTAATGATAAGGCTTTTAAGAATAAAACCACTGTCTTTAAGTGTAATTAACCAATCAACTGCAACTGCCAAAACATTTAATTTTAAGGTAAACAGATTTATATTTATATTATCAAATACTCTTCTATTTCTTTCATTCCACACACACATAATAAAACTAAGTCAGTAGATCTCCAAAAAATAGTTTCCATCCTTGAAATAGTCATTATCGTATTTGACCTGATTTCTTCGTGACCACCTTATCAGTGCACATGCTAAACCAATCTTTCAAAGCCCAGGGGGGTAGTCCAGCTTATATGGATAATTTGATTGATCATAATTAGTGATTTGAAAACTATAAAAAATAAAAAGTAACAAAAGAAATAAAATATAGGCCTATGGAATAAGAGATTTAGGTGGTAATTAGGAAACTCTATATAAGCTTGCAACCTTATCTATAGAAGTAAAGTTATAATAATCTATATTTGACATTGTTTTTAAATATGTGCCAATTTTTTATAGTATTAAATGATGTGTTCAATGTACACATAGTTAAAATAGATGGTGTCAGATGTCGTAACTTTATTTTTACAAGTAAGGTTGCAACCTTATAGAAGCCACACCCATGAAACACTAAATAAGCTTAATAAAAAAACAAATAAAAATATTATGTTGTGAGGGACAAGAGAAATGTTGGGGTGGGGTTCAGAGTGGGGATCGGGCTGGTATTGATACGTTTTTGGAATGGTGCTGGTCTCCAACCAGTTCCCCCTTTAGATCAGTGATTATTCTCGATCCATAATATTGGGTTTCGAAACCTTGTTAAACCTTGTGCACCTCGCTCTATCATGCTCTCATTGAGTCTCATTGATTTGGATAGATGAGACTTGAGTATTATATTTTTTGAAAGGGTGCAGTTGGCATACAATGCATCCGTATGGTATATAATTTGATGTAAAATGTTACAGGGATTATCTCAAAATCTATTTTTATATCTAATTATAATATTTTAAATTTAAAAAATGGTTAAAATCAAGTAGATCTATAAATATATGAAAATCCTGAAAATGGACGGTGTAGATAATATGTTGTAAAATGACTTAAAATCTGTTTATTTTTCATAATCATACATCTCGATGAATAATCAAAGGGTTTTTCAACATTAAAATTACCTTTTCTGATGGATTTTTGAGGGGCCATCCGTAGTTCTACATTATAAGGTAGTATCTTATATAAACTTTTTCCTTTTTGAAAGATTATATGAGTCTATCAGAGCTTAAAAATTGGCTAAATGTGCACCTCATCTAGGTGCTCTTAAGTAAAAATGAAAAGAAAAATATACACCCAAAACTCGACATGTTGCCATTTACTGTGAATGCCGATTGTCCAAATTGCTTTAGGTAATCCGGCCCATACCGTTCCATGTTCCTTGGCCCGAGTGGCTTTAGGAACTTATCCAAAACAAAAGACACACATTCATAAATGCAGTATGAAATTGAACAACCGATCCACAGTCTCATCAACAGGTTGCACTCTGCTCTGATGGAGGGAACAGTGATTCCCAATAAAATCATTAATTCATTTGCATGTTCCACTCTTGCCTCCATACATATCGAATCCATTGATTGGACGGTGATAATCCTTATCGTCGTCTTCTTATCACAACCATGTGGATCACATTATACATTTCCCAACAATAACGAGGAGAATGTACTGTGATTATGGCACATATATAATGGCATAGTCACGAAGGGAAGGTAAATGTGGTCCACATGACCACATGAAGTAAGCACTCTATATGCTCAACGGGCTAGATTGTGTAGCATCACCTTGGTACTGCACTCTCCAATCCTCGTCCGATCTATTGATTGGATGGCGATGCCCGCATGATCGAATGTTTCATGTGGTCTCATGGATCATGATAAGCTCTCTCAATATGAAATAATAGAGATTGCTCGATCTTGTTTTGTACAGTGTTACTCTCAAACAGAGGAGAGATATTAATTAAAAAAGGGTCATATTCATTTAAAGAAAATTATGTAAGGCCAGGTTTCATGATATAGAAGACACCGTTACATAAATTTTATTATTATTATTATTATTTAGAAAGATACAAAAAGTTGGAAAACAAATTTTAATTAATGATATTGAAGAGGCATGAGAGGTTGCTTCTTTGGGCAGGGCGTCTGTATCTCCATTTTTCTCTCGGTTGGCATGGATGAAGGACACTTTTTTGTCACAGAGAGCAAATATGATATCATCTATAATGAAACCCCAGGGCTTCACACCAAGCGATTACATTAGTTGAGTCTCTTTCGATGATAATATTAATGTATTGTATATTCAATTTGGCGATGATAATATTAGCAATCACATAGGATGGCTTGACAACGCTCCTCCTTAGCTCTTGACCTACCTTTTAAAATACATAAGTTTCTTTCTTTCCAAACATTCTACAAGATCTAGGCCAACATGGTTTTCCAATCCATGAATTGGATTGGCTCAAGTTCGGATCGTATTAGGTGATGTGTGTGTCTGTTAGAATATTTCAGAGTTGGCCTGGGCTAGCAACCTAAACTTCTTCATGCCTAGTGAGCCCAGAGCCTTCAGGTGTATTCCAAACCCAGTTTGGGGTTCTGCCCATTTGGCAACCCTACCAACAATATGGGTAGGGTAGCTTTTTAGGCTTGGCTTGGGCTAGCGGTGCAAAAATTGTTTCGGACTGGTGAGCCAAGAACCCGGCACGAGGCCTGGCTCAATTGGGAACGCTAAAAAAATGACATCTGCATAGAAACCATATGATTTTTGCACATAATCTATAACTTTCAGATATTAAGTTTTCGATAAAAATCTAATAAATACCTGATAAAAAAGACCCAATCGATAATATCCCAATAAATTTCTCGATAAAAATATAGCATTAATGATAATTCTCACTAAGCCATTGACTATGAAATTTGAAGTCTAAAAAATCACTTTTACCCTTGACTGCAAAATTGGAAGCCTAAAAAATAATGCAGACATGTGAATGCCAAAAATAAAGGATCGAAAAAATTTGTTTCAAAATAGACAATTTTCAAGGCCTCCTATCTATTACTTTTTTACAAATCTATATATTTTTTCACATCTAAGGTCGAAATGATCAATTTGTATAAAAAAAAATTATGGATTCCCCAATTTGTACTTTTTAGGTATGCCCCCAACACTTTTAATACGATATTATTAACTTTAATATTGTTTTTTTATATAAATTGACTTTTTTTAGACCAAAATACTCATTTTTTTTACAATGTTTTCCACTCTCTCTTTAAGCCATCTGACACAAAATGTGTTGGACCGGCACAACTTATATAGAGCTTACTCTATATTCACATTTTTGTGCTGGATGTGCTGGTTACAACCTGTACAACTGGTTCAACACATTTTTTGTACCAGGTTGGCTCTATATTCAATATTTTTTTGTACCAGGTTGGCTCTATATTCAATACATTTTTTGTACCAGGTTGGCTCTATATTTCGTGCCAAACACAAGCCGGTCAGACATATTTTTGTGCTGGACCGAAGCACGTTGGGCGTCATATTTTGGAAACATGGATTAAACGAAGATATATTTTAGTCTAAAAATATTCTTTTTTTTACCTAGGGATGGTTGCAAATGAAAAACAGTGTTGAGAGTCTTAATAGCAGTATAGAGTGTTGGGGAAGAATGCATAGAAAATACAAAGGATGAGGTTTTTGTAAAAGGATATGAAAACAAATGAAAGCCTCACCCGAAATCGTCATCTACATAGCACTCTCAGCAACGTAAATCTTCATAAGGACTCTTAAATCAATTTCCAATATCGAGAATGACATTTGGAACTAAAAAAATTGATACAGATCTTACGGATCTATAAACACTTATTTTTAGCGAGAAATGAACAGTCCAAATAATTTGTTATAATATACACTATTTTTAGAGCCTGAAATCCTATTTTTTTTCCACAATTATAATTTTCAAGCTAAGATGAGCGATGTAAATATTTTTAAATACTTGAATTGAAATTTTCAATGAATTATGAGATGAATTACTTATTTTGATAGGGCTGCAGCCCTATCAAACTATTTCCAAATACAAATGGACCTCGTTTTTATGACTCCCCCGACCATTGTTGGCAAAACCGAGTGATCTAACTGCCAAACGTCAGGTTCGACGGTTTTGGACATCGACCTGTATTTAAAAAAAAAAAAATCTATATATATATATATATTCCCAAAAATAAGGAATTTATTTTGTAATGTATTTTTTAATATTAATTATATTATGGTAAAGATTAAAAAATATTTTGATCTTTAATACTCACTTTTATATTTTCCCATCGTTTTTAAAAAATTAAAAAATATCTCTAGGCACAAATCAATTAATTAAAATCCATTTTTTTAATTAATTTTCAACTTCATTTGAATTTGTTTTGTTTTAATCATTCTATAGGGTGCAGTTAGCATACATATGCATCAGTAGCTGTAGAGGTAAGGTGCACCTTTAAAATTTATCATGGTATATAATTTGATGTAAAATATTTTTAAGATTATCTCAAAATATATTTTTGTATCTAATTATAAAATTTTAAATTTCAAAATTGGTTAAAATCAAGAAGATCTATAAATATATGAAATCTTGAAAATGGATGGTGTAGATAATATGTTGTAAAATGCACTATTTATGAGACTTAAAATCTTTTTATTTTTCATGGTCCTACATCTCGATGTCGAGATGATCAATCAAAGGGTTTTTCAACATTAAAACTACCTTTTTCCAATAGATTTTTGAGGTGCATCCGTACTTCTACTTTATAAGGTTGCATCCTTAGATAAACTTTTTCTATATAAGGTTGCATCCTTAGATAAACTTTTTCTATATGCCTTTTATATTTTTTAGTATAATTTTTTTTTGTATCTTTCTTATTTTTTTCAACAATTGTTTGACCGTCCGGGACTTACCAGGTTAGAGCGATTCCGGTTTACCAGTTAAATTGGTTAAACTGCTTCCGGGCCCATATCCGATTAACCGTCCCGATTTAATTTTACAAACACCGCCACTAACTCATCCTATTATCTTGCAGGCTCCCTCTAACATCTATTTTTATTATAGATTTCCATTATAAAATTTTATTATTTTAAAATTTTTCCATATCCATTAGATAGGAGTCTTTAGGAGTGTGGAGATTCCCATCTTAAATATGGATGTTTACGAGGCTCACCTACCAAAAAACTTTTCCAATACAAATTGGGGGTATCCATTATTATTATTGAAGCATTTTTCAGCAATGCGAAGCCGCGTTTTCCCCGAACCGTACCCAAATGGTCTGCCACCTCTCTCTTTCGATGACAGCCTGGATATATTTGAAACCACGTCTGCTCTCTCGTTCTTTTCCTCTCTCTCTCTCTCCACTTGCACTGTTCCCTCTCTCTTGCTTTGGACGGCAGCCTTTATCGTTTAGGAACCTCATTCAATACGGCTGCACCCCTACTATAAATAAATAAAACTTCAACCTCGTAACTCGACAAAAACTGTAATTCAAGTATCGTAAAACTCTACATCCACCATCCATCTCAGCTTGAGTGTCATGGTTACGAAAGAAAATTACGATTTTAAGTTTTTAAAAAATGAGTATTGTAACAAATTATTTAGACCGTCTATCTCGTCTTAAAAAAGTAAATTAAGATATGTATATTTTTTTTTAGTTTTAAATTTTATTATCGGTATTGAAAATTAATTTTAAAACCATTATAAATATTTTTATTGGTGAAAGTGCTTTTCAAATAAAGATTTGAGATGAGACTTTATTTTGTTTTCATAAAGCCCAGGCTTTATAAGCACTTTATAGTCCCGACACAAGTAACTTGCCTTTCCTAAAAATGGATACATCGACTCACTCAACATTTAATGCACCGCCAGGAAGAGCGTCTCTCTCTCTCTCTTTTTCTTTTATTTTGGTATTTCATCATGTTTGCTGCTTAATTGCCACGTCCCGAGGAAAGGAAATGTTTTAAGGGAAAGCTTTTTTATGCCACCTTGACACCGTATAAGTTCTACATCCCCCTTATCCAATTTTCATGTTTGAATGGGTGGGTTAAGATTGTCTCAATCAAAACGTCAGTATCTATATTTTTTTATTTTTTATTTTTTATTTATAAATTATTTTGACACCAAATTTGTAACCTTCATTTTTATATTAAACTTACACTAACGAAAAATATAAAAAAATTAATTTTAATAAAATAAAATTACCAAAATAACTTTGAAAATTCCTAGAGGTATTCTGGTCATTATTTTTATCAATAATTTATTGTTAATATTTTTTATAGGTGCGCCCCAATGAAAAGATAGCACGTACCAAATTTCATATTTAGAAAAATTCTATTAAAAAAATAAAAAATAAAATAATTTGAGACGTCGAATTTAAGATCAAACGATGAGTGGCTCTCTTGATAAAAAATGGACGGTTGGATGGTAAGGGGAACATAGAATTTCTATGGTGTAAGGGGAACATAGAATTTATATGGTGTAAGGGGAACATAGAAAGCTTTCCCATTTTTTAAAACACACTCAAAGTATCTAATTGTTTCATGTTGTACGTATTTTATCCATGAAAAAGTTTATACATGGTATCAATTTTATTTTTTATTTTCATTTTTTTGATTGTTTACACGGTATCAACTTTATTATTATACTATTGAAGCAAGGTGTAGCTAAAAAATCATTTAAAAGAGAGTGTTTTAATAATTGTAAACTATCAAATTGATTATCGCGTCCTTAAGATGTATAGATATATATAAAAATAGAAGATATCAAGTTCTAAAATTAGCATGTGTTAGTAACAAATTATCTGGACCATTTATTTTCAAGATTAACATAATTAAAGGACAAGGTAAGCTTGTTGTACTTCGCTTAGTGTATAAAACTCATATACTTCTCCTTATTCTGAAGATGACTCAAATCACAAGGTCATGCCTTTACACTATTTTACTTTTAATTTTTTCTACATAACATTTTTACACCAAATTTCGTGTGTCCACTCCTCTCTTAAACTCACACATGTAAAAAAAATAAAAAAAATATTTTCAATTAAATAAAATGATCAAAATGCCATTATTTTATCAAAAATATATTTTTAATATTTTTTAGGTGCGCCCCATTGAGATGGTGGTATGTATCAAATTTCATATTCATATAATTTGTAGGGAAAAATAATGTACTATGAAGCGTCAAATCTAGATCAAATAGTCAGTGACTCACTTGATCAAAATTGAACGGCTGGATGAGAAGTATCTTCTATACAATATATGCAGCATATACTCAATCACTAATATATTTAAATTTTTTAATTAAAGATGAAAATAATTGTACAAGCCATAAAAAGGTTGACAAAATATGGAGGCCCGCCTTACTTCCACACCACAAGGAAGACACCTTATCTACCTCACCCCAATCAAAATACACCTTAAGTTTCGAATATTATTACTCATCATTAGTGTCTTAGCTTTTCAATTAAATAAAAAATGTATAAAAAAATTAAATACTTGATTTGCAATTTGATTAACATCCCATAAAGAAAAAAAAAAAATGTATAAAAAAATTAAATACTTGAACTGCAATTTGATTAACATCCCATAAAGAAAAATCAGATGTTCCCGAAATTTATCACCGAAATTTCATTGCCTGAAATTTTCGCGGGAATTTTATTAGGCGAGAAATTGGGATAAAGAGGAGGGGAACGCTAGGTCCCCCCATTATTACGCGCAGCAGCCAGAGATTAATTTAATTAAAATGCTAAATGACTAAAACGCCCCTAACAAAATTGTTAACGTGATTCGAACCCATCAACGGAATTTGTTCGGAAGCGCGTCATTTGCTAAAAATGTTTGTGGTATTTTAGTAATTAGGCAAGAATTATAGATCTTCCCCACGATATGAAACCGCTGGTCAACAAACAGGCGCCTTACTGACTACAATTCCGACAATCATGTTTTCATAAATGGCAAGAATGTCCCCACCATGTTAAAGAAATAACTATAATACCCTTAATTTTTTTGAAATGCCAAAGGTGACTTATTTTCACCAAAGTGACAATTATATCCCATATTCAATTGAAACCCTAATGCCGATAGCTTCAAAAATGAAAATAAAATGATTAAATATTCATAAAACTTTGCTTGAATTTTTTATTCTGACCAATTATCAGATCAAAATTTCTCAATTATATCTACAAAATCAAGTCCAAATTTCAATTTGTGACAACATATATTAAAACCAAACTAAGTTTTTCAATGAGAAAAATAGAGGTTTAGAAATCCATTAGGCTGAGCATTGGTCTCGAGGAAAAAATTACATCAGTGATTTAAAAATCGCCTATTTGACTCAAGAGTCGCCTTGAGTTAGATTGAATTGTGAGGCCGACAATTTTAGGTTGAAAAACACTGAAACTGCCTAAGTTCTATACCTTTTTTTTTTTTTTGATAAGAATGTTCCAGTTCAGCCATGGAATTGGAATCAGACCCTGCCGAATTCCGATTATAGGCACAATCAGGGAGGGCCAATATGGTCATTGTCGCAATAGGAGGACCTTTTGGGTATAAAAGCAATTATTGTCAGCAAATAGACTTTTTCTAAAAGATTGGGCCATTATGGTCATTGTCACTTAAAAAACAAAAACATTTTTTTATTACAGCCACTGCTATAAGACATTTTCTTTGGTTACCACAATATCCTGACCTTCTCACGGAAATGTCCATGAAAGATCCTGAACCAGCTCCACCACCTTTAAACGTTTCATCTCCTTTCTCCTAGTAAGGATTTTCCACCTTTTTATGTGGATGGTTATATTGTTTGATGACTCTGCTTTCGTCATAGTTTCAATTTGTTGAGTAATTCGAGTACTATTTTTAGTTCTGGAAACCATCATTTGATCCTGTCCATTTGAAGTTTGAGGTGGTGCTTGTATTTGTTTTGAATGATTTTTTGAATAAGTTTGAAAGCTTGGATCTTTTGGGGATGTATCAGGTGGTGAGGTTTATACTATTCATTAATGGTGCAATTGTAAAAGTAGCTCTGATCTAAAAGTTGTCTTCTTTTTTTGTTGTTGATGTTAGTTTCTTGAATTCATGGTTTTCTTTTAATGAGGGGCGGCTTTGATTTTTTGGGATTATCTGCTGTGTCTTTTGGTGTTGTTGTTACTTCCTCATCATTATTGTCAGCTGAAACTTTTTATTTTTGGGTTTTTTCAGGGGTACTAATTAGTTTATATATTTTGGTGTTCTTTTTTTTTTATGTTCATTTATTAGTTTTATGCGAATCCAAATTTATGCTGTTCTTGTTTTCCTGTAGAGTGTTTATGATGTCATTTCCTTTCCTTTAATCGATTATTTTGAGATGTTAGCACTGTAAATTGCAATTTATGTTTTTGAGCTTCGGGCGAAAAAAATATTTCATGTATTAACATTCTTCCCTCCTTTTCATTACAGATTCAAATAATTTATCGTTCTCTCATGGATAGAAAATGGCTCTGATCCATAACTTTGGCTCCTTGATCCAAGTCTCCTGTACTATTTATGGGTATATTTGTTTGAGGAAAAGGGTTTAGTTATCGGGTTCCATCCTTTGTTTCATGGGCAATTCATGCCGGGGTTCTTTTAGAAACACAGTCATTCAGGGCTATAAAGAGCCCACGGATCGATCGGGGAGGACTAACGGTTCGGTAGATGGTCGATCCAACTCTGATTACTCACCCCATAGCTTAAATTCTCAAGTTATCGCCGAGGAATTTGCGAAAGACAATTCAAAAAGAGGGAACCCGGGCTCTAACAATATCTTTGACCTTTCTACTAAAGATAACATTATGAGGCGAGGAGGTGAGAACCAAACTTACTATGTTTTAGGCCATAAGACTGAGAATATAAGGGATCTTTACACATTAGGGAGGAAATTGGGTCAGGGTCAATTTGGGACAACTTATTTGTGCACTGAAATTGCTACTGGTAAGGAGTATGCCTCCAAATCTATTTCTAAGAGGAAGCTAATCTCTAAAGAAGATGTGGAGGATGTGAGGAGAGAGATTCAAATTATGCACCACCTTTCGGGTCATAAGAATGTGGTTACAATAAAAGGGGCTTATGAAGACTCGTTATTTGTTCATATAGTGATGGAATTATGCTCGGGTGGTGAGCTTTTTGATAGGATAATTCAGAGGGGGCACTATAGTGAGAGAAAGGCAGCGGAGTTGACAAAAATCATAGTGGGAGTAGTCGAGGCTTGCCACTCGCTTGGTGTCATGCACAGGGATTTGAAACCTGAGAACTTTTTGCTTGTCAACAAGGATGATGACTCTTCTCTCAAAGCCATTGATTTTGGGCTCTCTGTCTTCTTCAAGCCAGGTGTGTGCCAAACATATTTGTATGTCATTTTGTGTATTGCATAAGCTGTGGACTTTTCATATTGAAATAGAGTACTTATACTGTTTAAGACAACGGATAGAACAAGTTTCTTTTCTTTTTACTCTACATTTCATATGCTTTTCTATAACTTTGTAATGAGTAAATTTTCAATATCAAATATCCTAGTTGTTTTTCATTAGAAAAAGACAAGCATTACCCTAAGTGTTACTGTTTTTTGGTATTTAGTGCTGTTTACTATTCAGTAGTATAGTTCCCACTTCCTCGATCAATATATTTTTTTGTTCTGTAAATTATTGAAATGAAGATTGCCTGCATCTCAGTTGATTTTATTGGATATAAGTGTCATTGTGAATGGGTTTACCAGCTCAACACTTACCCATGATGTGAACTCTTTCCGTGGTCCCTTTTTCCTTTTTTAATGTCTCTCTTACCCTATTTTTAGTTAGAAATTATGTGCGCATACCTTCCTGTTGAACAAAAAAGATGTAAAATATGTGCAGGCCAAGTTTTCACCGACGTGGTTGGGAGTCCGTACTATGTCGCACCTGAGGTATTGTGCAAACACTATGGACCTGAGGCCGATGTATGGACAGCTGGGGTTATACTGTATATATTGCTAAGTGGGGTGCCCCCATTTTGGGCAGGTTTGGAATCTCCTCTTACTGCACTTTTATTGGGTTTTCTTGGTATGGTTCTTTTAGTTTTCTTTTTGATAAATGATTGGTCTAGTTCATTTGATAAAATGATTTAGTGTCCTTAATGATATCCAGAAACACAGCAAGGGATTTTCGATGCAGTATTAAAAGGAGTCATTGATTTCGAGACAGATCCATGGCCTGTTATCTCAGATAGTGCCAAGGATCTCATTAAGAAGATGCTTTGTTGGCGTCCTTCAGAACGTTTGACTGCCCATGAAGTGCTATGTATGTCTTCCGACTTAGTTCATATAAATTGTTTAGCAATCTTACACTATAATCCTAGTATTTCATTTTTGTTTTATCTTAAATTTTGCTCGGTCTATTTGTTGAATAAAAAGTGGTTTTCATCTTGATATTATCTTATTTCATTATTTGAAGTAATTATGCAATTGGTCATATGTCAGGTCATCCTTGGATATGTGAAAATGGAGTGGCTCCTGACAGACCATTGGATCCAGCTGTGCTATCCCGTCTTAAACAATTTTCCGCAATGAATAAGTTGAAGAAGATGGCTTTACGAGTAAGTTTGTGTTGCTATTTAACATATTTAGGTAATCATGTGACATGATTGATTATGATAACTTTTTGCCTACTTGAAGACGTAATCAAGGATATTAATTATATGTTCAAACAACTACTGTGTTTTCCTCATGATTTAAAACTTTAATTGCTTTGTTTTTGGGTCTTGACACTTATTTTGGAATAATTTCAATCTTTCTATCGGCATGGGGAGAAATGTCATCTGCTTTTGAATTTTCCTCATGATTTAAAACTTTAATTACTTTTTTTTGGGTCTTGACACTTATTTTGGAATAATTTCAATCTTTCTATCGGCATGGGGAGAAATGTCTGTGGTCTTGATCCCTATGGGATTTATCTGTTTTTTTTTTTGGTAGTGTGCTTTTTATGATTAGTAATGTATGGTTTCATTAATAGCAGTTGGTTATCAACCTTCTGCAACTTTGTGGTGGAGTAGATTTTGACGCTCAAGTTCATGGGAAAATATCGAAGCAGGGGACTGCTCTACAAAGTTATGCAGAGAATGTTATGTTATATGGCTCAATTTGATAATGTTATGTTATATGGCTCAATTTGATAATTTTTGAAGAGGCACAGCTTGACATATTAGGATGGAAGTGCCTCTGCTTCTCACTCATGGTTCCTTACTATAGGAGATACTGTGATTTTCTCCTTTATTGTTCTTGACAACCCTATTCTGAATAACTATATTTGAAAACTTATCCGGGTGCGTGCTACGACACAAATCGGGTGTAAAAAAATTCCTCCATCATTTGTCCAGTCCATATGTAGTCTTTTAAGTCAAAACTCTTAAATTGCAACTTCTTTTGGGGTTTTGTGAATTTCTGGTTAGACTATATTTTTTTTTTTTTGAAGAAATGTTAACTCTGGTTAGACTAGATATTAAGGAGCAAAACCTTCGAAGCATCTCCTTAGATATTAAGGAGCAAAACCTTCGAAGCATCTCCTTATTTAGATTCTCCTTTTGGCTCCTTTTGGTAATGGATTCAATAGCCAAAGACTCATTGTCGTCACCTTTCTGTTTCCTATCTGATTTCCTGAGACTATCACGCTTGAGTATCATCAATGAGAAATCTATTGATTGGTGAACTTTTAGATGGTTATATTAGTGCGGCATCACAAGTACCTTATTAGTCGACAAATAGTTTGTTTCTTGTAGAAAAGTGAAACCAGGCATTGCGTGTTGCCTTATTATGCACATCACTAGTATTCACATGATTACAGAAGGGCAATGGAGCTATCTGTGGGACATGTATCACCCAGACAATTTGGCTCTCCTCTACCAAATCTAGTATGACATTTGTATCCTAGTTAAGGCGATATTTTATGCTATTTCACCATTGCTTTTGTGGTCTTTATAAGCTCCTCGATTGGTCCCAACTCACAAGCTTGCTAAGGCAATTTCTGGTTGAATTTCAGACACGTGAAAATAGATTTGGACTCTGTATATTTCTTATGGGATTGGGATCTAATTGAGACTTTCCAGTCTGCAATATTGGAATTTATGCGCTTGACATTATAGCCAAAAGACATGCCTTCCTGTAGTTGTTAATACTTCATCTGAGATTGTTCTTGTCGTATATGTTGGGTTGTGCATTGGCTTTCAGCTTTAAAAAGAAACTCAATATTTTGTGAAGAATTATTTGAAATTATTGTATGAATCCAGGTCAAGTCATTGCCAATTTTCAAAAGTGACAATATTACATCTTTTGCAAAACATAATACATCTATGGATTCCACACTCTGGGCTTGAGCCAATACAAGTTTTCGTTAATTAAGATAAAATTTTTAGTGAAGATTTAGTATCATTATCTCGGGCAATTTTCCACAAGGCATATGCATACTTAGGATTGGGATTGTATACTATGAAACCTTTTATGTTACAAGGAGGTCACAATTGCTACTAGCCATTAGGTCTCAGATTGGATGGATTTGGGTGTCACACAAAGTTTGAGATTTTTTTTTTTTTAACTTTTGAGTCTAGTGAATGACATGCTCACAACCACCCAATTTGAAATCTGACGGACACGAGTGATTGTGATCTCATTATATTAAACGTAAATGGTCTCTTTGTATACTTTTCCCGTGGAATTTGTGGCTCAAAAATGAGTAAAATCGTTTGAGATGGATGTGCCTTTCAAATGCTGTGGTTATTGTCCTAACTCAAGTTACAGTTCGGCTGGCTTTACTAATAAACCAAGAAGAGGAGAATGGCCATCTTTTTGTTCTATCTTTTTTTATTATTTTACTTGTATATTTTTAAATTGACCTGAAGGAGATTGTAATTTTCCCTTTTTGGTTGGGGATTTGGGGGATTTGAGATGACAAACCATACATAGTTACTGAAATTTATACCAAAACTTCTGTTCATGGGGTTCATTATATAATATTGTATAATAATAATACAGTACTATAATAATGCACCGGATTTTAAATTATTAGTTAAGTGTTTCTATGCAGTTTCTATATTTTATTTCTGGACCTTGACTCTACCTTCATTGAGGAGATTAATTCATGAATACCTTACAAGAATTTATTTTATCAGGTGATAGCTGAAAGCTTGTCGGAGGAGGAAATTGCTGGGTTAAGAGAGATGTTTACGGCAATGGATACTGATAATAGTGGTGCCATCACATTTGATGAACTTAAAGCTGGTCTGAAAAGATACGGGTCCAACTTGAAGGAGTCAGAAATTCGTGATCTTATGGATGCGGTATGAATCTGTTTGTTGATATTGATAAAGTTTTGTGGCTCTCATGTGGATAGTTATTGCACTGTTGACAATATGATTTTCCTTTTAAAAAAAAAAATCCCTTTTTGTTGAATAATCTAGATTTCCAGTCATATTTAGTGCTGAAAATTGGCTTGATTTTATTTGTTTGTACTTTCTTTCTTTGTTTCTTTCCTTTTTTTTGGTAAAAACCATGAACTAATTGGATCTGTCAAGTAGAGTATGTTTTATCAAATTTTTTGACACCTTTATGTAGTAAATTATTCTGTGAATGATACAGATGCACTCCAACTCTCCTTATCAAAGGAATACACTTCAACTCAACCCATCAAAAGAATATAATTCTTGGAATTTGATTCTTTTCTGTTTCTATTCAATCAATATTTGCTTCTATCATTCTGTCTTGAAACTTCTTTTTTGTTATATGGCAAAAGAAGCAATGCACATTTTAATTTATTTAATTTGCATCATAACTTTGCTATCTGGTTATAATGTTTCTCTAATCTTAACCTGGTTCTCCTTAAATTTAATTCCTTCATAGCAATTCTACTAAATTACAAGTAAGAGTCTAGTAGTAAATAAGACACTGAAAGATTCTGATAGGTGCTTTCCCCAATGGATCTTCCCAAGTTATAGATATCAGACTTTGATTTCCTGTTTATCTGTTCTCTATGGCAACAACCAATGGTTATGGGTTGTCTCAAGATTCTAGAGAATTCTCCTCATTTTGCTTAAAATCCAAACACATTGAGTTGTAAGGTTGGCACCAAGCTGTTCCTATTATGATTGATATAATAGGTCAACTTTTCACTAAAAAAAGAAAAAACGAAAAAGGTTGGCATCGAACTAGGTTATACCAAAGAGAACCGAGCAGATCATGCAGGATGGGTCTGGGAATAGCACATATGCCCCTTTGGAGAGGCATCATAACTTTGTTTTAATCTTTTATCTTGACATACCATCATTTATTGTGAGGAAGCCTAATGATGCTGATAGAACAAGCCCTGCTGGGTCACACATCAAATCTTATGAACAAATAAATATTCACCACCCCAATATTTTATGCAGCTTTCAAACTTTGCTAGCTTATTTAATTTTTCATTAGCCTCTTACAGGACATCACAAGACTGGTGATGCAAATTCCTTTTAGAGTGAGGGGTGGGTGGAGAAAAATTTCAGGTTGTTTTTTATAGGTTAGTAGCATAATCGAATTGAATGTTCAGGATTGCTTTTTTCCCCTACTTGGAGATAAACAGTTCTTATTCTTGCTAATTTTTGTTGTAATCAGTGGATGAGTCTCTCACATATTGCTCTTGTATCATTTCAAAATTAATCTTTTTTCTCATTTGAGTAGAATGGCACATTTCTTGAAATATTCAAGTCTTCTGTCAGTTTATAATTTGAGCTTCCTAGTTTTACTGCCCCAAATTTCAAAATTGGATCATTGGGAATGTGCCTAATAATTCAAGAAATTGGATTTTTTGATAATTTGAAGGAATCTGTTGCAGGCTGATGTGGACAATAGTGGCACTATTGATTATGGAGAGTTCGTTGCTGCAACTGTTCATTTGAATAAGCTGGAGCGTGAAGAGCACTTGGTAGCTGCCTTTTCATACTTTGACAAGGATGGCAGTGGTTACATAACAGTCGATGAACTCCAGCACGCGTGTTCTGAACATAATATCAGTGATGTTCCCATTGAAGATATCATCCGTGAAGTCGACCAAGACAATGTGTGCAAAACAATCTCTCTCTCTCTCTCTCTCTCTCTCTCTCTCTCTCTCTCTTTGTGGCATACATCTCTCTCTCTTTCTCTCATGTTTTGTGTTTCTATGCAGGATGGACGAATAGATTACAATGAGTTTGTGGCCATGATGCTAAAGGGCAATGGGGGCCTTGGAAGACGAACTATGCGCAACAGCCTTAATGTGAGCATGCGAGATGCACCTGGTGCTCATTGATCTCTTGTCCCTCATGCATCCCTTGTATAGGTCAGTATTACATTTTGGAATTTTTTCCAGTAATGTGATTAATGTCATCTGTAGAGAGAGAGAGAGAGAGAGAGAGAGAGAGAGAGGAGGGGTAGGGGTAGGTAGTTGTCGTACTAGTTAGAAGAGGACAACATCTACGTACGTTACTTCTTCACTCTTCTACGTACTGTACGTAAGAAAAGAA